>JAGVSP010003182.1:0-24096 GCA_022494985.1 Micrasema minimum | reverse complement strand
AAATTCCTCACAATTAAACACACTAAAGAGTCGGCAACACAAAGCCCACAAACACGGCATAATAACCCAGAAAAACACTATCTGTATTGCGATTATAGTTCCCGCTTCTAATGAAAGCTGTTTTCAGCACTACATGCTATGACGGATTCGAATACAATTTTATTTTTTAAACATTTTAAACCATGAATAGACAGAAATATGTTTCTTTGGACATAAATGTAGCGGTCGGTGTGTGCTATAACGCGTAGATAATATTGGTTCATTTTTGACAAATTAAGATTAAGTGCAGTATTGTATTTATGGTGTGATATGTCGGTATTTATTTCCATGTTAGATACATTTTCTATATTACGCAGATTATGCTACAATATCAGTCAATATATCTATTTATACATATAAATAATACATCATGTATGCAAATCGAAATCAGTTTGTTGGCGTCAGTAGGTACCTTCATTTCTTTACACGTATAAATCTTTAAGTGAAAGGATTGTAAAATACTTAATACATCAACAATAACCTGTTAGGATTACTGTAGAGAAAATAATCCAAATGGACGTATGCGATGAAAGTGATAACAGTCAAACATTTAGGGTACCTTTACTTTATTGATAAAAATTAGCAAGAGCGAGAATAGACAAGGAACATTTATTTACGAGAAAGGATATTTATTCAATCTCTTCGACTCTAGTGTACCTATCCCACAAAATATTTAAATAGGTTATAAAAAAATTAACAGTTTTTGATAGATGAACACGATTGCTTCTCAAATTTACAAAAGTCCTACCCTCAGTATGTGCCATTGGAATGACGCTTATGCCCTTTGTGAATGAAGTCATATATTTGTATATAATATAAAAAACGCAATTTAAGGCCCGGTTGTTTCGTCGCTAGTAATAGTCGAAAATCTGTAGTAATAGTTAAAAACTCACAAAATGGGTTGTTTCGTCTGTAGTTACTCGTCTTGTGTAGTAAAACTCGTCATTTGACCAACCATCATATATAGTTGTCAAATATTTTACTAAAGTTTTTGGCCGGGTAATCATTTGCTGTAGTAAAATGATCAAGATGGTGGACATTTTTTGACGTTTAGGATTGTCATTCGGATTGGATTTTGGTGTTTTTGGGATTATACTCCACTGTAATTTGCAAACACACTGCTACTGATTGGATTTATTTTCAAATTTACGTAAATGAATGTATCATTATTAATGAAAACATTGATTCAAAGATTTTCTCCGAGTATCTATCTACCCATGTTTTGCCACAATCAATGTTTGAAAAGTACCTATTGTATGGTGTCTTGCCTTTTATTTATTTCATGACACATATCTGTTTTTCAAATTAAAAAATAATAATAATTACTTAGTGGAGCTGCATTTGATTCTGAGCACATAAACATAAATATATCACTTATCTAACACTCGGAATATCAGATCACACATGAAAGATCTAGTTAGTGCCCCCCCTACCTACAAATAATACGTTTCACTTTTCTCCGTTAGACAGTAAAATGGCGCTCTCGTTTCAAGGACAGCTCATACAATTGCATTGGAACATTTAATACCATAAAACTTATAATTATGCAAATTAAAATAACCTCAGAGAAAGAAAAAAATATTTATAGCCTCGTTTTTATTACTCGACGAATTGATGTCTGTAAGTGTATATTATATTTTTTACTTATATTTTCCCGTAGGCATACTTTTAACTTTAAATACGATATTGAACGCTATTTTTACAGATGTGGGCATGTGGTTTATGGTTTCGAAAATAATGCATCCTAAATATTATTTTTAACTTTATTATCCAATAGACCTTCACGGTAGTAATTGGGCACACATTGATAAAATATATCGGACGCATTTTTACGTAAGAATTATAATTATATAAACGGACGCAGCAACCTCCGATAACTCGCAAAGGCGCGGCTTGTGGACCTTGTGTATCTGGATGCCTGATCCCGCCGTCTTGATAGATCGTCGATGGCAATCTTTTGGATGTGCTTGGCGGAGCTGAGGGATGTAGGATTGACAAGAGAAGATGTAGGAGTGCTGGCCGGTGACAGGGAAGGCGCCTAGTGATGTACAAATGCTTTACGTAGGCGTAGGAGCGAACGAAGCGAAAGAAGAAGAAATGTTTCAAAATTATTTTTAAAATATAATAATAATCATTAACTAAATTGACATTTTCCGTACATAAATTAGGTAGATATCTAGATATCTGTATAAAAATTGGTTTTCTTTTAATGGTATTTTTATCTACGGTTAAAAAGATAACTCTGTAGAAGTTCGCAGTAATCGCAGCTCTGCTCTAGTTGCATTCAGTAGGAGAGCACCATAAATACCACAGCTTTTTGTATGTTTACAAATTCCCAACATTTTTTTGTTCTGTTTTTGTTATGCCAACTCCGTGACTTCTACAATCCCATAATTTAATTTATTACATTATCAAGGTTGAGTTTGATTGTTACGTTGGCAATAAATTGCCTAATCTAACGACTACCATAAGAACTACACCATGTTTTATAGTTAACAATGATATTCCCATTGTCAATCAGAAGCGGAAACGTTTTAAGAAAATAAATGACATAATTAGTACGTATGTACCAAGTGTAGCAAATATTTAAGCCAATATGGAAATGAATAATTATCGTGTTTTTAAAATGCCAATGTTTGCATACAACAATTAAAGAAAAAAGTTTTTATGAACTATTTTAATTGGGTAGTCATTTATATTTTACCTTTTTGCGTATGGATACCTACATGAATTTAAATTATTGATCTGCATTGAAAAGAGATAAATTCTTTATAACATACAGAGTTGGTATAAAATGGAATCCGTGACAGATATTGTTTTTCACCCATCCATCGCCTATCAAATCGACAAATTTCACAGAAGGATTCGTCGTACGGAGCAAGTAAACGCATCTCAACTAAAAGTAGGTAGGTAGGTATACCGCATTATTATCGCTTAACACGAAACAAAAAATGATAAATTTTACGGGCTTTATAACTTTTAAAGTTAAGTAACAAATTCCATATACAGGACATAGGAGATAAACATCATCATAAAATAGGCGTCGCCCAAATTAATGTACAATGTGTACCAATATGTTCAAATATGTGTTTTTTAATTGTAATGACAAGATTCAGTTCCGTGTGATAGATTTTTAATTGATAAGACACTCTTGTTAATGTATTGTTAAGGTACGATTCTGGACCATGTCAACAACGAGATACGGACACTGTCAGTCATTGCCAATGACACAAGCAACGTGTTATAAACGTTACAATCTCAACTAGACTTGATGCGGACGTAGTACATATTAAAAGCGTCATTATTTTGGTGAGCGGTAGGCAACCTTTAGTAGACTCCAAAATGAAAATTAAACAATCCATACTAAATCTATCTCAATGCTACAGTCTCGTGTTTTCCTCTCTTTTTACCCTGTACCTTGAAAACCACATAAACATAAATATTACGTTAGTTATATAGGTTAGCGACAGATTCCTTCATTTTAATTTCTAATTTTTGTATTAGCCCTAAAAAAGTGGTAACTCCGAAACCAGTTGGCAGTTTTTTTTCTCAATATAAGTAACCTAAAGCAGTGTGTTTTGTTTCATAATCATGGAAAACTACGGAAGTGAGTGCTACAAACATCGAATCAATAAAATTTTAAAGTTAATTTTTTAAGTCTTTTCATATCTCTCTCTCTCTCTCGTTCCTTTCATTCGTTTACAATGCTGCATAGTGCACTGTATTGGTATTACCAAGAGCAGTGTATTTGGATAATTTTATTACTTGACGAGGTGAGGTGATCAGTCTTAGGCTTCAGTGCAAGACCAAGGTATCGTAACTATGTAATCTTATTGTTAAAAAACACATGTTTCATATTGAAACCCATGGGAATTGAGCCCAGAACCTCAAGTATGGTAGTTCAATGTGATAACCATGACCACTCCGAAAGTCCGACTTTTATACTTCAATATATATATAGAAATCATGCTTGTAGCATTGAAAACTAGTAAAAAAAAAATTGGATATGATTTATATCCCAACAGAGACAGAGAAACTCTGGAAGCGAATGTGGGTTATTTAGGCGTTTACAGGGCTTATGACTTGTCATTGGCTGGGTTAAGTGGCCACTTGATGTACTACAACATTCCCCATTCCACCCATCATCTAATAACCATATATGACAAATTTTGTAACTGCTATATATTGAACTCGTCTACGTCGTTCCGCATTACCGAAATTTTCTATGCTGGTGTCATCTGTTGAGAAGATTGTTAAGCATTATTTTTGGGGAAATCATCTTTATAAGTGTAGATATCAATAATATCTGATATCAGCCCAGCAAGGGTATATTCCAGTAATCTGTCTACAAGTATTTGTATACATTCAAAATGTTGTTATTTTTTTATTATTTAAGGTAGGTGCTTTCGGTGTTCAGAAATTCATAAATATAGCATTTAGTTTGGTGTAAAATTAAAATATTTTTTGTCTTTACCTGGAAACGTCCAAAAAGGTAAAGAA
Organism: Micrasema minimum; assembly: GCA_022494985.1. Classification (NCBI taxonomy): domain Eukaryota; kingdom Metazoa; phylum Arthropoda; class Insecta; order Trichoptera; family Brachycentridae; genus Micrasema; species Micrasema minimum. The sequence continues at coordinate 19,557 of JAGVSP010003182.1, read as the reverse complement.
AGCCTATTTAATTTGCATAAAATGATGAATGGCTTTATTTCTGTAGACTTATACGATAGGAAAATTAAAAATTCCTTCTCTTTTAATTTTTATGCAATAATAACAATACTACGAAAAGTTTTGTTTAAAAATTAAAATATAATTTTAATAGTGTCAAGAAAAGTGCGCCGCCTGCTAAAATTTCAAGGTGAAAATACGAATATTTATACGGAATTTAATACGAAAAAAAACGATATTTCAAACAAATATGAAATAAATGTATACGTACTACCTACTTTTTTTACTTCACCTCACAAAAAAAAATCTGATCCTAGTCGAAAAGGTTTCGGATCTCAGAAAGGCAGTACCGCTGGTAGCGACATGCAATAATGTACTTAAAAGCCCGGATTGTGAAAGGTATTTAGACAACAATTCAAAGGACAACAGGATCGTGAAACAAATCCGTTCGGTCGATATTTGTATACTGTTATTATAATAATTATTTATTTATTATAGTTTAACACTCCATGTCTGCTGGCGCTGTCTGGCGTCTATTTGCAAAACCAATTTATTAACAATAATACGCCATTAATGAATTATTTTTGATTTATTTATTTCAACACTAAAAAACATAAACAAAGTTGAGTTCCTAAATTGTTTTTATGTATGTTAAAATAATTGAAAGGTATTTTTGGTTTTTCGTATTGTTTCTGGAGTTACCTAATTCAAATGGAAAAACTTAGGTACAAACATTGTAAGTATATTTAATGTATTATATTTTTTTTATCTTTCAAAGTATCCGGCTTTTTTAAAACTTGCGATAAGGGTAAAGTAAATCTAGAAGTGTGAAATATTGTTAGTTTTAAGTAAAAATGCCGAAGGATCCTGAAAAAACGCCCTAAAAATTCAAACAAAACATTGATATCAAAATTAATCTAAAACCTGGGTACTGAAATTTGGAAAATTAAAAAAATTGGGGATACAAAAAGTTAACAGTAATAATATACCTAAAAATAGGTATTAAGAGCCCGCAGACCACAGACTTTCTATTGGCCTGTAGTTCGGCTGCTAGCGCGCATACTGGACCAACAAAACAGTCGGGTTAGTGATGAGTGCGCAGACCAGAGAACAGGCGAGTCGGCCGACTGCTCTTGAACGATTTGCTAGTTAATAAACGGCTTTTGAAGAGAGCGTTCGCAATGAATATTGTCAAGAAAAGTTATTATTGCTTTTATACAACGAAGGAAAAGGATTAAGAAGAGAAACCGAGAATATTGGGTGCATCCCATCCACAGTAGAATAATAAAAACTATGTTTTATACTATTTTGTTGAAATCTGGAGGTACAGAGCTTTTAAATTAAATCAACGATGTTTTCCAATGGGACACTTATAAAAGAAAATAAGATCGAATTTCAAGCCTGTTTATCTATCCGACATTTGAGTTCATGATTCAATCAGACATGTTAGTGGGTTTAACATTTAAACTTAGTCAATGCAATGTTTCCACTGAACAATAAAAATGTTAAAAAAACTATTTAGCCAATACGCCAATCAACACATCATGCGATTGATTGATTGTTGAAATTTTGACACAAACATTTTTTGTTAAGAAATTTGATCAAGTAATTTGTTTCAAAATTTGGGCTGATGATAAACATGATTGATTTATTTTATTTTATTTCATTTTATTTATTTACGGAAAAGTCCATAGTTAAAAGCATAAAAGGAATAACAACCAGTAAACATTAGTGGCAGAAAATTAAATTGGTGAAGCTTGGACAATTAGAATCAAATGTGGACACACTCAAGACAGGATCGGGTCTACTTCAGTGAATGTTTAAATCTTGATAGACTTACACCGAAGAAGTCCAAATCCCGTCTTGAGTTTACAATACGACACAATCGAGACAATCAATAGGGCATGAAAACTATAGTTAGTTTTGTGGTGACTAAGGAACAGCACGTCATTATTTCTCAACCTACGGACTGGAATACAGAAAGTCACTTGAGTCAGTAAAGATGGTGCATCTATCATGCAATTTAGCAATTTAAATATGAAAATAAAATTAATGTTAGATCTACGCTTTTGAAGACTAGAGATTGTCAACATTGACTCCATATCTTCGTAGGTGTAATCATCTCTCTCCAGACCGATTATCATTGTCATTATTCATTCGCCATTGAAGGCCCCATGATAACATAAAGTCACCATCATCATCATTACAAACATATACGCTCCCTATGTGGAGCATATGGATTCCACAAGCTACAATACATACCTATGTGATTTTTTTGTAGTTCTTCCTTGTCCTTAGACCCTTTGTGTAAATGAATAGTAAATGTGCGTTTTTTATTAGTAAAATAATTTACATAAACGTATGTACATAAAATCTTTTTTAAAAATTATTATATACGTATAATTTGTAATCCATAACACAACCATTAACATTTCAATTTAATTCATTCTTCTAAATTATTGTAAACTAAATTTTTTATCGTGTTTTTTTACAATTTGTAAAAAAAAACACACGTGTTATAAAACAAATATTTTATATAAATAATATAAAAACAATAAATTTAAATTATTTGAATATAATTAATAACAGTTAAATAAAAATACTTGGTACACTTCCACTTTTATTTATTTGACCAGTTAGCGCTTTCACTCTGTAACGGGCATCTTCAGACTGGTGCCCGTTACGTTAATTTATTTTATTATCGGTTTAAAAACATACTTATGACTATTTTACATGATGCTAAGAGCGCTTTTTAAAGATAAAATATAAATGAAACGAACAATAGTTTATACATACAACAGATTGCCAAAACTCCAGTGATACTTGAAAATGATTTTTTTATACGTTGGTATAAATTTATTGAAAAATTACTTCTGCTTAGTCTAGTTCAAAATAAGTTAACACAACATGAATAGATTAGATCAAATAAAATTATTTTAGTGTTAAATGAGCAATAAGTAATTTAAAATTATAATAAAATAACCTGATTACTAATATCATATTGACCTATCTGGTATTATCAACTATGAAATCAACTTTCATTTTTTAATACAAAAATTCTGATGTAAGCCGAAATAAAGAAATAATTTTAAAAAAAGTTTCTTATCTTTTAAACAAAATTTTACGACCCAAAGGTTCCTGTTCCTATTTAGTGGGCCAATGTTGGTGGAAGGGGTAGTTTTTTTAACGTTCTACCGATAAATATTGATTCCATAGAAATATGCAATAATATCTATCCTTGATGGCGGTCTAAGCGACGAAAATAAAATGTTAAAGTAGAAAATACTTTTTCTTCTAATTTTATAATGAATGAACTTAGAAAGCTAAATTAAATTTCGGTCGTGTATTTTTTAAATACCTTTCGTTATTTTTTTTTAATAAATAGGGTTGATTCGTTTGGCATAAATATATATTAATTAGATCACTTAAATAAACGCTTTTGTACCTAACCTTGTTGTACCTGATCTTTTAGCTCTCATGGGTTGATATAGTTTTTATTTTATTTTATGGGAGTTGCCTTTATTATTTCCCTTGCTTAATATGTACAAGAAGATCGATATAGTAGAACCAATCCTAGTAAACTACTTTGAATGCACAATTAAAAACTTTGTAAATTATTTAAATATCCTTAGTAATTACAAATTCAACGGGGAAAAGCATCAAGGTAACTTTAATATCCTATTGTGATTGTTATAGGTACTTATTCAGACAAAAAAAAATACATTATTTGCGTTAGTGCAAAACACGCCGGCATAATAATTAAAACAGTTATTATTGTACATGCTCGTATTAAACAATAAATCTAAATTTATTGTTTAGATATAAATTCCGACTCGACAAATTGGTATTAACGTAATTACGTGGAAATAATATTAGATTATTAGTTTTTGTGTGACTTATATTAATTAATCATTTTATATTACCTTTGTTTCCTATTAGACTGAGGTAAAGTGGACTATTAACGTTGTTTTTATATTAATTTATCATTAGGTGTTTACAATATTTCGTGTAGGTATGGCCTAATCTACTACTGCTACTTTCCCATCTGCATCCAATGATTCATGGGGAATTGGAACACCGAGTGCAATGAATATTGATCATTAGTTACATGAAGGCAAGATGATGCCCTATGATAATAATTTTTTTGGAAATCAAGAGCTGATGTAATTTAGAATAAGCGTACTTTTTTCATTTAATTGAAACATTATGCAAATGTTTTTAGCTAAACATTGAATAAAAAATTTCATGTATGATATATTGCTTATTAATAATTTATTATACTGTTTCTCCACAAGTTTCAGAGCAATTCCTCCTTTACCAAGACTATTCTTTTCATATCTCGATAATTCTAGATTCTACATAGTTGATTTAAATGCGGTAAACGAATAAGAAGTGTTCGAAACGCAGTTTCAAACTTATTTCGTAACATTTTGATATACAGAGTTAATGGTGCCTTAAAAGCGATAGTGGCAAATAAGAACTTATCGAAAGAAGCAAAATTGGCAATACACAACGGAGTTCTGGTACCAACCCTTATGTATGGTAGTGAAGCGTGGTGTTGGAAAAAGAAGGATGAAAGTAGACTGAATGCTGTTGAAATGCGATCTCTCAGGCGAATGTGTGGACCATGTATGATAGGTGTACAAATGTCTAAATTAGAGCAGAGTGCAAGGCTGAGATAAACATTATCGACAAAATTAAGAAAGGGCTTTTACGATAGTTTGGTCATGTGGAGCGAATGAGTGATGAAAGAATGGCTAAAAGAAGTTTAAATGCAAGTGTGCCTGGATGTAGAAGCCGAGGAAGGCCGAAAAAGACATGGCATGACCAAGTACGACAAGTACTTGAAAGTGGATCTGTGAAAAGTCGGAATAATCGGCGTATGTGTATGAGAAGATGTATGAATGTAGAGGAAGCAAAGGAAGTATGTCAGGACAGAGTGGTATGGCGTTCTATCCTCTCTGCCTACCCCTACGGGGAAATAGCGTGATGGTTAGTTAGTGTTTTTTAATTTCTTGATGTTATTTAATACATTATCGAAGTTAGTTATGATATAATTTTGGTAGTTGTGATAAAAAAACTACAGAGAAGGTGCTACAATATTAAAGTTAACATTTATTTATTATACATACGTACATTACATGGTGATACAAATAACAATAGCAAAAATGCGAAGACTCATCGTTTCATTCTTTGAAATATTCAATCAGCACCTATTACCTAAAAAGGACGATATTAGGATCGATTACTTCGGGGGCAAGTAATGAAATAATATCTGTTATCCTAGGTCGTTAAAACATTAATATTTCGGGTGTCGGCCTTTCATTTGCCTTAAATTGTAACGTTGATCAAATTAGAACTAGTTTTTTGATATGAGGATTTTTTGCCAGTGCAAGGCCGGGCGTAGTTAAATCGAAAAAATCTTAACTTATAACGGTTAATTACTATTGAAAATATTTCTTGTTTCACATTAGCTTGATTACCAATTATGAAATAATGTTGTCAGAGGCATAAATACAATAAAAGAATGCATACACATATTTCTATCAATGCTATTTAAAACTATTAATTTGCTAATAATCTAATCCTTATATTACTCAAACTTTAAATCAGTGCTGTACTCTCTTCTCTCGCGTTTATTACATCACTCGATAAAAAAGTCTGAACAGAATACCTGTCAATTTTACTCGGTAGCCATGATAGCCACAAAGAATAGCCACTGAAGGAAGGAGGTTGTGCTATAGCAATAATATTATAATATGGAATATAATTAACTGAGATAGTTGACGCTTATATCAATGGAAAATGAATCATAACGACAAAAGAATTACCTGATAATAAAAAAATATTTCAAATTACTATATTATTTAAGCTACAATGGGGAAATCCACTGCTACTCGGAATTGAATTTTAAAAATGCTTTCGTGTAGACGCGAATATTTAAAAATTTTGAAGTGGGATGAAATATCCCAAAAACGCACGCAAAAATTAATAAAAAATGTTGAAAATAGCATTCATTTCAAAATCTTAAACAATGACGTCACTCCTTGTATCTAAGTGTAGTGTTTCCGGTTTCCGTTTTTTAACCCCCGTAGCCGCCTTCCATGGCATTTTAATATGGAATACAATCTACATACAAGCTTCTATTGCAAAACAAGATGGCCGCCATTCAGTCTCCCTAGAAAAGCTGTTAACAGTATATGACAGTTGAGTCGACGGTATATTTTATCTGTGCTTCCCGCGTCAGTTTGCATAGATTTTGGACAGTTTTGTTACTGGCTGGAGAAATACCATGGCCTTAAACAACCCGTTTTATGACGTCACTCCTGCAAAAATGACGCAGTTAGTACATAGTGGTATTTAGCGCGGTATTTGAAATGTGCAACTTTAAAAAATCGTATCTTCATCAATAACTTATAAAAAAATATTAAATATATTTTTTTTGTTTAGTTAAATAGTAAGTTTATAGAAAAAAATTACTTTAGAAAACAGTGGATTCCCTCATTATTCAAAAGCGTCTGGCAATGTTAATGTGCACTCAATCCGCCAATTAGAGAAAAGCTTGCAATAAAAAAGAATCCACATTTAAAAACTCAATTTCAAATTCTTTTACTGATATTTTGAATCCCGCAATCATATGTTTAAATGATTTGTTTAATCTCTTTTTAATCTCTTAAAAATATATTTAATTTGGCTTTTAAACCTTTCAGACGGCATTTTATTATCCGCTAAATTTTCGATACAATATTTTGTGAAAATATCACAATAATATTATTAGTTCTGTTTGAAGAAAAAATATATAATAATAAAATAATAATATAATAATATAAAATAATAATAATATAATATAATAATAAAATACAATAATAATTTAATATAATAGTATAAAAAATATAATATAATAATAATACGAAAATTAAATTTAAAAAATTCCTTGCTTGAGTAGAGATGTATAGGTATTCAATGTTTTTATTTTAAAATACTAATATTTTCAGTTTAGAGTTTGAGATAGGTTGGTACTACGTCTGTAAATAAATTTATATGAATTGTTAGGTATGCAAATATCTAAACCAATGTGATTTATTACTAGTAATGAAAACAAGCATACTTCTTATGAATTAAAATAACATTTATATTGTTAAAATACTTCAAACTATCCATTGTTCGGGAAAAATGTGGGTGGATCTAGAAAAACGCTGGCGTCATTTACTATTTCATTCTTTGGCGGAGATTGGTTTGTTAGTCAAGGAAAATTAATTTTTATATCATGTTCAGAGGACCAAAAACATAAATCCTGGTTCTCACCTTTTACCTTGGATTTGTAGTACTGGCGTTTTACTTTCATATGATAAAAATAAACACGAGCACTAAAATACTAGTAAAAAATCAGATCATTACCCAAACAACCTCGAGAGTCTTCGAAATGACGATCCTTAGATCCGTGGCGGGAAAAACTTTTTAGAAGAAGTAGAAATACTCGTGTTATTAAGTGTAAGACGCAGTCCGATGGGGAAGAGAACGAAAATAATAATGGGATGCATTCGTTGACAGTTGTATTTAAAATCAAATCTTCTTTCATTCAAGGTATCGTTGGATCCTGGTTCGCTCAAACTGCATTGCTTGTGTTATGTTTGATCTAGTTATCATAAATATTGTCTTTTGTTTCTACCGCTGAAGTTGGTAGGTGGATGTGAGAGGAGATGAGGCCTGTACGCCTAATCTATGGTTATCTGACCGCCAAAATATTGTACTATTAGTGTTGGACATCTAAAGTGGCAACTGCCAATTTTATTCACATATTCACGTGGACTGTTTTAATCAAAATAACTAAATATCTACATACCTTCACGTACAAAAAATTATGTATAACACTCACTATTATTTCATAATAGAAATAACTTAAATATGCATGATCGAAGCGTTGCACAAAGCAATTAGTTTTTTGTCCCAAATGCTGTATGTTTAAGCGCTATCTATAGTTTTGAGTTCAAATACATAATGACCTAATGGATTTTCAAGTTTATTTTACAAACGAGTACTTATTGAGATTCGAGACAAGAATGATAATGATTTAGTTTTTTAATAGTTCGGTCACGACAAGTGAAAGAATTCCAAAGTAAATAACAATTTAGTTTTAAATTCTTACTATTTATTGATCGGTTCCTTGTTTGCATTACTTAAATAATTATGTATAATTAATGTGTATCTATAGAAATAAAGGTGTAAGATCAGTGTTTCTAAACCCTATTAAAAGAATCGCCCCCCTTTCCACAGTAAAATTATACAACGCCCCCTCCCTCCCACACAACAAAAAACGCTATTTAAAATTAACACTTTTGTCTATGTGGGTTAGGATGTCCCTTAAATGACAAAAAAAAAAAAATTTCGATGTTGAAAACCCATACCTTCTATCTTTTTTGCAATTACTATGGCCTATTCAGATACGAAATTTCATATGTGTACAATGATTTTAACTCGTGCCGACGAGGCCTCAAAGTTTTTCAAAAATTAGAGAAATTCACTTCATGTTATATGAACATGTTCCGATGCAAGTCGGCACGGGTTACTGTACTCCAAATGAACCGAAATTTGCTGAACAAGTGTTTTATAGCAATACAAAAGAAAGTAGGCCCCATGCATTAAATAATCATCAAGTTGAAAAATAAGGGACACCCTAATGTACCTAACATACCTGTATGTATTTTATGCAATGGATTTCCTACTCCAATATTTTTTTAAGCACATACGTAAAAAAAGTCGATCGTCGGACCGTAGAAAACTTTCACTCAGGTGATGTTTAAGAACCTTTGTAAATGGGCCCTTGTTTTATATGAAGAACATGACATTGAGTATTATGCCCAAGATTATATTTTGCGGGTGAAAGTGTAGTTTTTCTGTATTGACACAATGCCCAATCAAACTTCTGCAGCGCCCCTTAAACGCTAAAAATTTAAAAACGCCCCCAAGACCTCCAAAACGCCCACAAGGGGTGCTGGCGCCCCCTTAAAGAACACGGCGTTAGAAGTACTTACATATACTTTGGAATCGAAAAATTGAAAAAGGTTTCAAGAAAGAATCACAAAACATTGATTGAGTAAAGATATTGTAACTTGTAACATCTTTAAAAAGTTATTTTTGAAATTGCAAGAATGTCTGAAACTTGTGAAATTTTGGATTCTTGGAGTAGATACTTATAATATACACCGTGTCCCACGATGAGACCGCGAAACTCCGGAGGGTGATTGTTCATGGTATTCTGAGATCCTTATAAAAAATCCGGGCATTTTTATAATTAATTAAAAAAGGTATTAATAAAAAGCGACTATGTAAATACTGTTCTGTTTGAAACTAGCGGTGGCGGGGTGGCGGTGGGCGGGGAGGAGTGGGGGTGCTCTGGTCGCCGAACGCCTTGCCTTGTGCGGACATTCAAAATTCGAATTTCATATCTGAAATTGGTGCAGACGTGGTGTTAGCCAGTTCAAAAATGGACGGTATTACACGCGTGAATTTTTATTCATATTTTAATCATTTTTTTAAGAAATTAGAATTGAGTTTTTTGAAAAACTTTATTAAGATTTTTTTCTCAGAATATCATGAATAAATCACCCTCTGGAGTTTCGCGGTCTCATCGTGGGAGACGGTATAGATAGATATCTACACAACAAGTACTAAAAAAACATTACTAAACTCCGAACAGAAAATATATATTAATCACATAAAAAGAATCAAAACAAGTGATTTTGATATTTCACAGTGTTCCTTTACCTACGCAGATATGATAAATTACTATATCTACGGGTATTGTAAATTTTTATACAGTTTTAAGTATTTTATGTACCTAAGTTATAAGGACAACCCCTTGCAATAGCATCCTGCAATTTTTATTGCAGAAAAATCTAGTACTACTATTACTTAATCTTGAAATTATAGACTATCGAAGTCGAAGGTCTTTGCACAAGTTTCCTAACTATAAGATATTGGCTATTGTTCTCTTCATGTAAACATATTTTTTATTTGCAACACGTGGGAAGATCATGTCAGTATTTACTGTATTTTTTTCGTTTCAATAAGCATAATTATGGGATCGTGTCATGAATGCATTTGAAGGTAAGTTATGTAAAAAATTGCATAGGTTTATGGAGATTACAACAGCTTTCAAAGGCAATATTCAAACAAATTTTGTAAGATCGTTTGTTAATTGAGTTTATCTTATAATATTATTGATATCTCAACAGAGACAGAGAAACTCTGGAAACGAATGTGGGTTATCTAGGCGTTTACAGGGCTTATGACCTGTCACTATCTTCTCAACAGATATCACCATAGGAAAAAATATTTAAAATCTGTCGAAAAACCAACTCGCATGTGGATACTTCTGTACAAACTCAACATTTATAGAAGTTTAAAAAAATTGTCATATATGGTTGTCTGATGATGGGCGGAATGGGGAATGTTGTAGTACATCAAGTGGCCACTTAACCCAGCCAACGACAGGTCATAAGCCCTGTAAACGCCTAGATAACCCACATTCGTTTCTAGAGTTTCTCTGTCTCTGTTGAGATATCAATAATATCTGATATCAGCCCAGCATGGGTATAATCCAGTTATTTGTCTACAAGTATTTGTATACGTTCAAAATGTTATTATCTTATAATATTTTTCATGTAAAATTAAAAATGCCCATTTATGTAGAAGAAAACTGCATATTTTCATGTGTTTTCGCTATAAACTATCGCCCGAAGATTGTTCCATACGCCTTCGTATAATTACCCTAAACGGGGCCTTGCTTTGATTTAGAAAATTATTTAAAAAACATCTTTATCTGTATTATCAGTAGGTAAAAATAGTCAAATCAATTAACAATAATGGGAAAAAACGTCTCACTCGCGGTACGATACGGCTGTCACGGAATGAAAAATTACCTTTGTATCCATAAATCATGTTTTGACTTTTCATTATTGATTGTTTCTTTTTTAATGCGGAAAGAAAATTATCATATTAGTTACTGATAGGCACTTGTGTCTTATCTATAGGGTATCTGAAATATGCATAGGTATTTATCGCACGTATCATGTAGGCCGACCTACCTAAAAAAAATATTGTATTATTGTGACGTACGTACCCTTGAATAATTAAAAAACAGAAAATATCATATTTAATGTTCTAGGTACCCTTTTTTTTATTTTTTTACCGATCAATCATAATATTATGAAAGGTGTCTGTCGACATTAGACGGTCTAGCACAAACGTAACGATATAATTATAACTTCATCATCATCATCATACCATATCTGCTCCCTATATGGATTCCACAAACTGCCTCCAGGCCAGCTCCCGTGCATCCTACCACGTCAAGTCCACGTCCCGCAGCTCTGACGCAAGCTGCCTGCGAATTGTCAACAGTGGACATCCAGGACGCCGAGAACACGATGCCTTGTAAAATAGGCAAGCATGGTTAAGGCTCTCGGGAGGCCTACGTAGTATATGGCCTAGCCAGTCGAAACGCCTTCGCCGGATGAGAGTAGGGTTGCTGTGTCCGTTGCCTCACATCTGTGCTCCTTACAAAGTCAAACCACCGCACACGTAATAATCTTCTGAGACACCTACTCTCAAAACTTCGACTAGGTCATTCGATATTTCACATCCACACTAATATTTCTATTTTAAATTGAAAAAATAAAGCAATTTTAAAAGATACATTTATCGATACCCGTTCGGAATCTATTACTACCTACTACTCGTTCCCTTATCCGCACCCAATGGTGCATAGGGGACTGCATCGGTTCACCGAGTGCAGTGTATCTTGATCTTTATTTACATGAAGGTAAGATGATCAGTCTTAGGCTTCAGAACCAGTCCAAGGCATCTCACATGAAATATTAATACGAAAATCACATGAAGCTAAATATTTCACGTTGACCCCCTACGGAAATCGAACCCGCGACACGGTAGCCAAATGCGCTACCACTATGCTACGAGGCGGACAGAATCGTTTGGAATCAGGGTTGGAATACCATATTATGTAAAATAAATATCATTTATAAATTTATCACCTACAATAATTATATCCGTTATATCGATCAATCGTTCTCGAGCACCCATTACTCTCTCATTATTTCATATATTAATTCGTCTAATAATTATAATTATAAAAGAATGCCAATTATTTTTATGGTTATATTTTTTGCATAGATATCTACTCGTATATACTATATATCTACTTTAAAACGATAACATAAATGTAACATTGAATACGTTTGTGTGGTATAATTTAAATTGCCGTGGTTAATGTTATGAAATGCTATTTCTATGACTAATATTATTGAAAATATGGGTTAGAAACTTATTGTTAATTTGTTATCATGGCCGTGTGACCTATAGGCCAAAAGCAGGTCACGTCCGCCTTCAGGACTTAACATTGAAAAAAAATGAAAAATTGTTATTTAGATCTATGTAAGCCGAGGAAGGACGAGAAAGGCGTGGCACAGTCAAGTACCCAAGTAGCGTAATGGCTAAGAAGCTAGACTCTTGATACGGGGTTCGGTTCTCCTGGCCTGTTGAGGTGATAAAAATTATTTTGTTACTTATTTAACATTTCGACATAACATTTCTCATAAAATTTTGTTGCTATGAGGGATTAAGTAGTTGATGACTGAACTTTACAAAGATGAAATTAAATTAAAATTTGCGTCCATATTTTTCATTCTAAATCGACATTTAGTATTATGGATGACAGGTGATTAGCACTCCCATTCCTATTCTCTTATACTTCTCGTCTCTGCTGAGATTGTAAATTATTTAATGTTTTCAAATCCAAAGGTTCTATTGATTATGACGCCCTGTTATACAGGGTGTAACAAAACTCGATGTACAAGCGGGAAACTGGTGAATCTACATCGTAATTGGAGACGATTGTGTAATACGACTTTTTAATCTGAGCTTGAAAAAAAAAATTTTTCTTCTCACAAAAGTTTTCATAAGTATGGCAGATTAAGTAAAATTGCTCAAATTCTTACAAAAAAGCGTTTTTAAATTTAGTTTTTCTCTATGGATAGTATTAATTTGAGTAGATACGTGATATTTGATAACAATTTGCAAAACAAGTTCGAAAAAAAAAACAACTTCGTACTCAATTTTCTCGAAAACTAAGGGTCAAATAAAAAAAATATATTCTAAAAAATCGACTCTAAATATTACGTAGATTCACTGGTTTCCCGCTTGTACATCGAGTTTTGTTACACCCTGTAGCTACGAATGCAAGAAATGAAGAAAATTTTGTTTTCAAAATAAATTGCATTGAGAGCGGAAGTAATGTCACTATGTTGAGAAGATAAATAATTATATAGGTATTACAATCTTACTTCCATCCTACCTCGTGACTTCAACTCACGATCTTCAACTTCACAACAAGTGCTTTATAATACCAACGAAGACAATTTTTAAAAGCTTTCGTATTGAATTCATGATGCAAAATTTCCTCTTATCTTATTCTACTTACAGGTTTATATTAATTATATTGTTTATCTTTTAAATGGCTTGCAAACATTATAAATCTATGAGGGGTAGGTAGCTATTATAAATGAGATTATACAAATATATTTACGTAACATGGTTGATAAAAATACATATAATCGAATTTTCTTCATGAAAAATACAATGTTTGTACTTTTGTGCTTACACCTAACCATCATGTAAAAATTATGGAGATAAGTCTAAAGCGCACTTTATACGGGACAGAAAACTGTACAGTTTCTTGAGCAGTTTGCAAACTGTCCGTATAAAGCGAAAACTGTGTGAAATATTGAATAGTCCGCGCGACATTTGGCTGACCTGACAATGAGGGAATCCACTGTTTTCTAAAGTTTTTTTTTCTATAAACTTACTATTTAACTAAACAAAAAAATATATTTAATATTTTTTTATAAGTTATTGATGAAGATACGATTTTTTTAAAGTTGCACATTTCAAATACCGCGCTAAATACCAACTATGTACTAACTGCGTCATTTTTGCAGGAGTGACGTCATAAAACGGGTTGTTTAAGGCCATGGCATTTCTCCAGCCAGTAACAAAACTGTCAAAAATCTATGCAAACTGACGCGGGAAGCACAGATAAAATATACCGTCGACTCAACTGTCATATACTGTTAACAGCTGTTCTAGGTAGACTGAATGGCGGCCATCTTTTTTGCAATAGAAGCTTATATGTAGATTGTATTCCATATTAAAATGCCATGGAACGCGGCTACGGGGGTTTAAAAACGGAAACCGGGAAACACTACACTTAGATACAAGGAGTGACGTCATTGTTTAAGATTTTGAAATGAATGCTATTTTCAACATTTTTTATTAATTTTTGCGTGCGTTTTTGGGATATTTCATCCCACTTCAAAATTTTTAAATATTCGCGTCTACACGAAAGCATTTTTAAAATTCAATTCCGGGTAGCAGTGGATTTCCTCGTAGATATTGATACATTGAATGCTTTAAAAACGTAAAAGACATATTACATATTTACGTTATTAGCTTTATTAACAATTTCCTGTGTGCAAACATACGATAAAAACTGATTCAATGAGTAAAAATCGTACTTCACACTCCGCACTATACTACGCCACGACTTGATTCATAGTTTCAAATACAACATACGTATTTTAAGGCTTCTAAAAAACGAATTTGTAAAATTTGCATTCCGCTATTTAATTAATTAAGTCCACGCGTTGGAATTATATTCGAATGAATAATTTGAAAAATGTAACAATTCTCATTTTTTACTATAACAATTCCTAAAGAATTTACTCATCTAAATAGATCTACGAGTACATATTTATGTCTGTAGGATAATAAATGACATATTGCTATGTTTTTCATTTTGAAAAAACACATAGGTATTGTAATCTAAACAATTGTGTTCTCCGACAAAACGGATTGCTTTTATTCACACCAATAAAAACTTGTTAAAGAAAAGATCATTGTGTTTAAGTCAACATTTGATTTGCACTTTTTACATACATATTTGAATTGGTTGTTTTTGCGCCTATTATAGTTCATTTAACTAGTCGATAAAATAGATATTTCAATATACCAATAATAGGTGGTACCTACAATTATTTTTTCCGTTAAATTTTGTTCAATATAAAACAAGTAGGAAGATACAAATATGCTTTGTTCTTTTTGCTGCATCACTTTCGAACTGCTAAAGAAGAGAGAAAAAGATTCAGGTTTCGGCAGTAAACTATTCTTGAAAAGAAAGGATTGAAATTGTAAAAGATGTTGGCTCAATAAGTAATTTTCCGTCGCTAATAATTTATTGAGAAAATACATTAATCAAACAAATATTATTTCACATTGATCCCGTGGAGAATTGTCGGGAATCGCGACTCCATGCATGGTATCCTAATGCGGTATCCATTACCTACATCACGGGGCGGACATTGAATAGGGAAATATCCTATATTTTTAAATTCCATAATATTTTTGTGATGAATGAATATTTATTTTTTTTCTGTGAAAATTCGAAAGATTCCTCGTAAATAATGCTTAAAAATGGAGCTTATAAAAACTCCTAAGCGCACAAAAAGGGTCGTACTGAATATATAGTTGATGCGTAGAACCAGAGAAGTGGCTACTCGTGTACTTTTTTTCTATTTTAGGCGCTACTTATATCGAAACTTGATTAAAATGCATTGAAATTAATAGACGCATCCTACCTATATAACTCAATTGTATTGTTTCTTTTGTAAGGATAGGATGGTCTTTGGATAGGTATTGTGATAAGGTACGGCAGGGGACGTATGAAATAGTGTCTGCCAGATAGGATGATAGGATGATAGTGTGAGATGCACACATGCGTTCTATCCCCTCCCCTCTTTTCCCTAATCCCCCCTGCATTGGGACCCTGACTGCGGATGCACGGGTGGATGTCTGGGAAGGGGGGCCTGGCGAGGTGGGATACCGGTCTCCACACGGGTGGTAGTAATTACTAATAAATAATGATTGGGGTAGAAACTAACATACCCTACTACTCTTTAATTTGGGCCGACTCTGGTTGGTTTGGGTGATGGAAACAATGACAAATTATAATACATAAGCCGAGACGAGAAAGCATTTGTTCGCGTACATAACGTAAATTCATCCGTTTTTTTATCACACTAACAATCTTAAAATCGCGGTTTAGCTTGTTGAAAAAATCGGTAGAGTTGGCTGGACTGAAAAAGGACTCAATAGTTTTAAAAGCAGTATTTAGGGAAAAACAACAGTATCGATTGCTTATACAAAAAAAAAAGCATGATTACCAATTATAGTTTTTCACAGGTATACCCGTTTATGGCGGGAAGGATAGCGAGGGGATGGGTAAAAGGAAAAGGAGATGACTAATAGGAATAGGATTACCTTTTACAGTCTATAAGATTTCAAATAATTTTAATTATATCACCAGTCTGATGTTAAAAATGTCAAGACAACCTATTAGCACAACTCGATTTATAAAAGAATTTTTAAAATAATTATTTACCTAAATTATAAAAAAGATGACATCCTAGTGAGTCTATACAATGAAGAGGTATCTGCTCTAAAGGGGGCTCTCAATTACATTATTTATAACTTTATACTAAATCAGAACAATAAGTTGGATTCATTTCGTAAGAGTTAAATTTCAAATGAAGCAATTTTGAATACGATCGAGTTGACCTATGTATGTTGAGTATTGAGGGTTCCAAACGATAAACCTAAAGCAGTTAGGGAAAGGGTTTTGCTTTCATTGTTTTATAATTTATCAAAGTACGACAAGATTAATTAAAAAATAAAATGGTTCGTACCTAAGATATATTTATATCACCATTTTAAAAATGTCCTTTAACTCATTACTTAACTAAGTCAGGATCCGTGATATATTGCCAAAGGTTGTAATGAACATTGTTGTTCATTTTTATATTATGCAATTGAAATACGGTTTAAAATAATAATAACTTGTCTTTGTTTTAGTCACAGTACAAAAAGGAAATAAATTAGATTTATAAAAACGAAAGCTATTGTCTTTGCTCTAACGTTATAGAATAACAATTATAAAAAGCTAGTCTTTGCTTGTTGAAATAACCCGCATTGAAATGACCTTTATAAAGTTTTTTGAATGTTAAACGCTTATGTCTATTATGTGCATTTATATACAGGGTGTAGGTAGATCCTTTAAGTGTGCTACTGATCGACCACAATCAAAAGAAATAATATTATGCAATTGCATTTTGTAATATTATTTATACTAAAACCACTCACCTTGTAAATCATTGTATATTTAAATTAAACTAAAAATAACTTTGTAATTTCATGATTCACTTTATTTAACAAAATACTGACTGGTTTCGACAATGCCTCGACATCCTGAAAGTCATCAATTGAGTCTTGCTCAATGCGGTTTCATATTCCTGATGTAAACCTAAATTAAGTCATGAAACTAAAAACGTACATTATTAAATAGAAATTTTTTCCACAAAGAGAACTTTAATTTCCCTACAACATAAAACAGTTTCACGAGAAAAAATTGTATCAAAACATTATTGAATTCGTCATGCAAATTTGAAACAATTGGCAAATATTTTAAAACGGCATGCGACAGAAGGTAATTAAAAATGGTAATATTGCATCAATACGGGGTCACAAAAATCATTATCTCATCTATCTATCAGCACCAACATTATAATTCTCACATTATATCACGATATTACCTACAGATATTATCATTATTCTCACATTACGGAAATTCTCATTGTAACATGAAGTGCATTCATGCAGTTTATGTCATAATTACTGCATATTGCCTATTACCTAATTCTCTGTCTACAAGAAGTGTATTTGGTCTATGGGAAATAATAAATTAGAGAGATTTTTAGGGATTTGACTAACAGAATAATTAAGCAATGCAGTTCGGGTAGAGAATCACATAAAAGTAAAATAATAAATTAACCCTCGCTTTGCGGTGATGTATCCCGTGTTGTAAAATCTCACCAAATAATCATTAATATCTCCGCAAATAATTAAAATATAAAACTGGCATTTTCGCTAATCTTCAATCAAACCTTTTAACACCGGAAAAAAATATTTTTTTAGAATTGTAGGTTTACTTAAAAAATATTTTTTACCAATTCAGAAATTTCCTACGAAGATCGTGTATTTTACAGTTAACAGAGGACTTTATGATTTTTTAAATGCATTTTTCAGCTTTAAAAAATGAAAATGAGTTATTATGACATACAGAGATACTAACTACACACTGATAAAAATCATATGGAAAATACAACCTGTAAAAGTCATGAATCAACATTTTGTATGGGTAACCCGAGGGTACATCACCGGATGCCATGGATCATTTCAAACACAGTACTTTAAGGGTTAAAACAACATACCTAATGATATGAAGAACGTAGAATTCACTGCATTTGGGGTACCAATACAGTATTATATGCACCATTGGGTGCGGACAAGGTGAAGTTGTAGGAGTAGTACACAGAAGAATCTAATGTGGTTTGTGATTTTTCAGATAAAAAAATCACATTATGTTCCACTTTATACTGGCGCTGAAGCGTAAGACCGATCATCTTGTATTCATATAACAAATGATCAAGATTCACTAACATCCAATGCCGTATCCTATGCACCAGTAGGAGCGGATTAGGGAAATCAGTAGTAAAGTAGAATCTTAGGCCGAAATGAAAATGATATGACCCCTATTCACTTGGCCGCCTACACCAATATGTTGGTGGAAAGGATAGTTTTTTTTAAATGTTTAAACGAAATAGCTTAGGTAGGTACTGGTGTCATTTGCAAATTTTAAAAATATCTATTAATATAATAATTAAAGTGTTACTTTTTTAAAGCCTTCGGGCATGATAATGCGCTCACATTGTTTTTAAGTTACGTAATTATTGGTTTTAAATTAAAAGGCACCACACCCAATCTTTTTTTAAATGTATTTTTTATTGCTATTAAGATATTAGAGATATGGTGCACTTAACAACCATGGCTAGGCCAGAACATAGTAATTAGAACAACTTGATTTGGCTAGCCAGATGCAAATACACGCGGTAAATGAGGGTCAAGAAAATATTAATTTAACACTAAATTTAATTCGCTACCAGATTTAAATTTGAGTAAATATCTCAGATAAAAAAAAAAACTTTACCTATGTTTGAGAACCATAATATCTGTCATTTGCATATGTAAAAAAAATAAAATAATTCCATTGATCCAGGTTTGGCGGATGGGTTTGGTCTCTCGGGACATTTGCTGGTGTAGATTTGTGCTCGTCATTCTGGGAACAAATTGCCCCAGTAATTCCTTGGTATCTAAATACCAAAATAGTGAAAGTTATACAGTGGGTTGAGATAGGTATTTAAAAAATAAATAAAATACCTACTCTTGTATAAAAGGTTACGAAATTTATCTATGGATTTAGCAATAGACTAGTTAGTCCTCATAAAAACTAAAAAACTACCTCGTCTACTCGAGTTACACCTCTTCTTTCTTACCAGCCTCCAGGAGACAAACGTAGGGGTGATTTTCTTACAG
>JAGVSP010003181.1:0-28778 GCA_022494985.1 Micrasema minimum | reverse complement strand
CTTTTTTTAAAATTTTGGTGGGTTTAAAAGTTTCGGGTTTTTTTCCCCCTTTTTTGGGGTTTTTTTTAAATTTTTTTAACCCATTTTGTTTTCACTTGGGGTTTAAAAGCTTGGTTCCCCAGGTTTTAAAAAAACCCCCAAAGAACCCGGGAAATCCAATAATTTTTAGTAGTGAAATAAACATGATCATTTTCAGGGTGCGTTTTTTAACCAAAGTAAAATAAAATGTGCCATTTCCCGGTTTTAGCCATCCAAATTTTAGGGCATTCTATAAATTACGATATATATTACATATATTGTCAAATAATTATACACAAAATTGACTAAATTACCTTATTACCGCCAAATAACAAATAAATAAATCACAAATTTATTTTAAAAAGGGTAATTTATGTAAATAATATCATTACCACGAGATTAAAGTATTAAAAAATTTAGTATTTTTTTATCTTACTCTCGATCCATATAAGTAACCCTCGGATGCAGCATCTTCGGCTGTTTTGAAAAAGGACTCAAATTCCTAGTCAAACTTTTTTTGAGCTTCTGGTGTCTTTGACGAATACAAATCTGAATGGAAAAAATGACGGTGTTGAAAATATTCTACTAACAGCCAGCGCTGCGATTCTGTTAATTTTGTCGAACTACTGCGAATACGATTTTGTACTGAATTCGTATGCGCAGAAGTAGTGTCTTAAACCTTAAGGAAATAGATTCCCAGGTAGCTTAGGCAATGTTTTTTATAAAGTCGACCAAATAACAGTGAGGATAATAAAGGATATTTTCACAATAACTATTACTAATACTTTTCCATATCCGCACCCAATAGTGCAAAGGGCACTGCATTGGTACACCAAGTGCAGTGAATCTTATTAATTTTTTAATACTTGAAGATAATCAGTCTTACGCTTCAGAACCAGTCCAATGGTATCACATATGAAATATTAATATGAAAATCACATATAAATAAATATTTTATGTTGAACCTCTACGGGAATCGAACCCGCGACCTTATGCACGGTAGCCAAATGCGCTACCACTATTCTATGAGGCGGACAACACAACAGTACAGTATTTTTTATATATTCATGTTATGACACATTTAATTGTAAAGTGGCTCTAAATTGCTTTAAAAAAGTAATCAAATTTTGATTAAAACCTACTTTCTTGAACATCTTTGAAATCATCAACAAGAGCATCCAGTTGAGCCTCTACAAAAGGATCCTCGGAGATCAGGCTGAATCTCTTCCCCCAGGAACCTACAGATGGCTACAGACTGGTTCAAGGTCTTTCCATCAACTTCCAAGATTGGTAGCTTCTGCTTCGGATAGTCTGAGTTAAACATAATGATAGTTTTTAAACTTTGCTCATTCCAGTTCTACATAATAAGACGGGGTAGTTATGTCTTTTAAAAGGTTAAAATGAGGCAGGAATTTACCATATTATGTTATTCACACTAGACTCAGGATATTATTTAATTTTATGATTAGGTTTATATTGAAATACGTAATATAAAAGCGTATTTTTTCATATTTGATGCACAGAAAAGGGACATTTTAAATGTTTTTTTTTAGGAAGTGTGGGATTTTCGCGTCAATTCTTAAACCTTTATGTTGAAAAAGCCGCCGAAAAATATGAAAAAGCTTTCAGGATTCATTTGCACAAAGCATTATTTTGTTGTTTTTACATATACTATTTATATATATATTTTTGGATACCAAGATGATAATAAAATTCCAAAATTTCATAGAAAACATTTACAAAACATGTATTTCAATGAATTGTCCAATTAACTAAAAATTATTAATGTCTTTAAGAAATTTAAATTTTAACTAAAAAAACACATTTATTTCAAACAACTAAAATCACTATTTTTTGCTTACTTAATTGTTTATTTTTGCATATCTAGTACCTACATTTATTTTTTAATTTACCTTAATATGATCAATACTTATATTTACTACTTACTATTATACCTTATGCTACCTATATTTACCTAACTATGATTACGACTTATATTATGTATATTTCAGCGTAATCTCCCTCACCAAGCTCAAGCTTGTCTTTTTTATTGGTGAGGAGGTATAGCGTTATGGTTATATTGTATAATTATTGTGATATTAAGCTTTGTAAATTTGATTCGATAATGTATTAAATAAATAAATATTAAATAAAAAAAATCTATTTTAATTTTTTTAAACAAGTCAGGTCATACATTGTTATATAAACTACGTATATCTATTATTCATTCTTCTCCTGACCGGTTTCAAAACAATACTATGTTGGACAATGGAATGGAAACATAAAAATGATTAATAAAATACATAATAGTAAATCATTTTTGCTTTTTACTGAATAATGCATTATCTACCAAGCGAGTGGTTTTAATACGAATTTTACGAGTTACCTTAAGCTGGCTAGAAAGAAACAAAAACAGATTAAAATATTAAATAAATATCAAGAAGTTTATTATACAATAATTATAGATATTCATATATTCGTTAGTACTTACTCTTTTTCAATGTTTGCCAATCAGCATGAAGGAGCCTAACATCTTCAAATTCAACATCTGCATAAGTAAAGATCATACGAATGGATTTACCGAGCCCTCTTACAGTGAAATAAGTTAGCTTGTATTTAGAATCAGACATTTACTGATAAAAATATAATAGATAATATCACTTTGTTAAACACGATTTGAAACTGCTATAGGTATTTAAATTAAGCAAATTATTTTGAGCATACCAAATACATACAGTTATATAAATTATTCAATGTTTACCAGGGTGCAAACTGATAACGATAAATGTAAAAATATCTATTTAACTATTTATTTATCAAATACTTCAGAATAATGACTGACGTGTTTTTTAAAATGTCAATAATAATATTGTACTGTTACATAATTATTACGCAAGTGTCTTCTTTGCGATTTGTTAACAAAGTTACTTATCATTATTGTGATTTTAATTTGGGTTTTAAGCGGAGTCATAGTCGTCAAGTAAATCTAAAGCTAGTACTAGGCTAGCTCAGTATGCACACATCGATCATCTAGACATTTTCGAATAGTAAAAAGAAGGATGAAAGTAGACTGAATGCTGTTGAAATGCGATCTCTCAGGCGAATGTGTGGTAAGACATGATGATAGGTGTACAAATATCGAAATTAGAGGAGAGTGCAAGGCTGAGATAAGCATTATCGACAAAATTAAGACAGGTCTTAAACGATGGTTCGGTCATCTAGAGCGAATGGATGATGAAAGAACAGCTAAAAAAATATATAAATGCGACTGTGTCTGGATGTAGAAATCGAGAAAGGCCGAGAAAGACATGGCATGATCAAGAAAAACAAGTGCTTGAAAGTAGGCATGTGAAAAGTCGGAATAACCGGCGTATGTGCATGAGAAGATGTATGAATGTAGAGGAAGCAAAGGAAGTCTGTCAGGACAGAGTGGTATGGCGTTCTATCCTCTCTGCCTACCCCTACGGGGAAATGGCGTGATGGTTAGTTAGTTAGATGTGTAAGAACAAATAATAATGAGCTAAGACTCATAATATCTTGTTTATGACTTTCTGTCTAAGTTGGAAATAAAAAATCCATTATTCTAAAAGATTGGAAACTCTTGTAAGCTAATCTCAGATTATAAACAGTGATAAACAGTGCTAATTTGGGATTTTTTTTCTTGTAGATTATAACACTCGAGATGACACTGATTATGTATTGCAAAATAAAATAAAGTAGCTGTAAAAACACATAATAGATATTTGTCTTACAGTTTGATAAATTGATAAGATGATTTCTCAAAATTCTTTGCTATTTTGGGCCCTGGTTGGGTACCATGATTCGCAGCCATAGAGGAGAACAAGTGTAATTCACCCGTAGATGGACGAATAGTCCGAAATTCGAGTCGTGTAAGTTATATAATTTATACAATAAATAAGGTAACACTTATAAAACATATTTTTATTTAATCATAATAATTAAAAAAATCAATTCGAAAAATGGAAGATTAGAACCTACTAAATAATAGCTCTCGAAAAATGTATTTCATATTTTGGGTACAGTACTTATTTACTTGTAGATTTTAGGGATTACTGAATACAAAACAAAGGAAATCAGGACATATATAGACTCTCATCGACCTCCTCCTTAAGCATGATACACAGTTTACGTAACCCATACATCAGGTTTTGGTCTATTTGCTATATATTTCTTCAGGCTTTCCTTACTCCTAACTTTCTCGACAAGAGCCTGAAGGTTTGGGTATGGACCAAGAATATCTCCGGACATGGAGTCCACTAAATCAATAAAACCAGCGAAAAATAAGTCCACCCAAGTTACCTGGAAGAATAAAATGAAGAAATTAATAGCCATAGGTTAGATTTATTAAATACAATGAATAAAGTTTTCTATCAAAACCAGACATCCCGGACAAGCGCCCTCTTTGTTACTACCTAATTAGCCGAGTCGCAAACCAAAGAAAAATGGAAATCTGTTTTACGCGCTTTTCATTTTCGTTTAACATATAATGAAAATTCCTAATATATCAGATTATTATTTTTATTTCCCAAACGAGTATTAAATATTTTAATTGTTAAAATTGAATTGAAGGGTTAGTGCCGGAAACAGAGTTAATGGTGCCTTGAAATCGATAGTGGCAAATAACTTATCGAAAGAAGCAAAATTGACAGTACACAACGGAGTTCTGGTACCAACCCTTATGTATGGTAGTGAAGCGTGGTGTTGGAAAAAGAAGGATGAAAGTATACTGAATGTTGTTGAAATGCGATCTCTCTGAAAGGCGAATGTGTGGTAAGACTATGTATGATAGTTGTAAAAATGTCGAAATTAGAGCAGAGTGTAAGGCTGAGATAAGCATTATCGACAAAATAAAGCAAGGGCTTTTACGATGGTTTGGTCATGTGGAGCGAATGAGTGAAAGAACGGCTTAAATAAGTTTAAATGCAAGTGTGCCTGGATGTAGTAGCCGCGGAAGGCCGAGAAAGACACATGGCATGACCAAGTACGACAAGTACTTGAAAGTGGACATGTGAAAAGTCGGAATAATCGGCGTATGTGCATGAGAAGAAGTATGAATGTAGAGGAAGCAAAAGAAGTCTGTCAGGGCAGAGTGGTATGGCGTTTTATCCTCTCTGCCTACTCCTACGGGAAAATGGCGTGATGGTTAGTTAGTTCGTTAGTTAGTTAATTGTTAAAATAAAAGAAGCTGTGTTTTGCTTTTTGCATACCTGCTACGAATATCAATACCAAAATATGTACAAGCAAAACTTTTTTTGTCAAAATTAGTTACCGTGGATCCGTAGAAACATCCTTCAGAAGCAACATTCTCAAATCTGGACATCACAAATTTGACTGCATCGTCACGATCTTTCAATGCTGAAGGGGTATTGAGTCTCCATGATTCTTTGAAAACTGAAAAAAGTTTCATATTCATGGATAAGTTTACAAAAAGTTTCGATAATTTTTGGCAAATTTTTGGCTCCGAGAGTTTTATATCTGATCAACAATTATTTATCCAAAAGTGATGTTTGAACATTAAAATGCAAATACTAATAAGTAATAGCACTCACTTCATAACATATATTATATATCTCTCTTCTTTAATACTTAAATTATATAATACGTATCTAGGGGATTTTGGTAATTGGCATTGTATTACTTTGTTATTTCTGTTAAATCCCTAAGTTTTAAAAATGCTTTTAAAAAATCATAGATTGATTTATTATTTGCCTAATCCCTAATGCAAAGGACCATTTTGAAATGTCAATATTTTTGTTTTAATTTTAATTTTATTTTTAGAAGATGTATGAATGTGGAGGAAGCAAAGAAAGTGTGCCAGGACAAAGTGGTGTGGCATTCTATCCTCTCTGCCTACCCCTTCGGGGAAATGGCGTGATAGTTATTAATAATTTATTTTTAATCAATTGAATGCTTGAATTTTCGTTCAACAAAACCAAGATTTAAAAAAAGGAAACATTTGAGTTCTAATGATAAAATATTTCAATCTTAAGGCTGCCTTCAAATAGTCATAAATTACCGC
Organism: Micrasema minimum; assembly: GCA_022494985.1. Taxonomy (NCBI): domain Eukaryota; kingdom Metazoa; phylum Arthropoda; class Insecta; order Trichoptera; family Brachycentridae; genus Micrasema; species Micrasema minimum. The sequence goes on along the minus strand of JAGVSP010003181.1, from coordinate 22,720 downwards.
GCCAGAAAGCAGAAGTTATCCGGAGTCCTCGTTCTCCCTTGGATTCCTAACTAATATAGGAATATAATATTTAGTAGTTATATAAACACTAGAACACGACGTTTTTTTCTAATGTAAAAATATCAATCATCAAGATAAATGACATGTTTGATATTTTGACATGAAATCTAATAAGATATCATGTTTTATCGAATCCTACTGTTCAAAACGCTAGATAAAATATATCGAAACATTAGTAAAAATACTAACTCCCAAAAATGTCTTTGAGGTTATCGATCAAAGCTTCTAAGAGTGCTTCTTTGAATGGGTCTTCAGTCACCAAACCAAACCTCTTCCCCAAGTATCTCGCTATGGCAGTGGACTGGTTGAGGGTTCTTCCGTCTACTTCTAGTATTGGCACTTGGTGGTAGGAAATGCTGAAGATATAAAACAAAAGTCAGAAAAGAGAAACAGAAAATCTTCACGTTTATATCACGAGATATAATCATTTTACTAAAGATTAACAATTTACTATTGGAGAAAAAATGGCTAAAACTATAACTAACTAACTAACTAACCATCACGCCATTTCCCCGAAGGGGTGGGCAGAGAGGATAGAACGCCACACCACTCTGTCCTGGCATACTTCTCTCTTGCTTCCTTCACATTTATACATCTTCTCATGCACGCACGTCGATTATTCCGACTTCTTACATGCCCACTTTCAAGCACTTGTTTTACTTGATCATGCCATGTCTTTCTCGGCCTTCCTCGATTTCTACATCCAGGCACAGTCGCATCATATATTTTTTTTTAGCCATTCTTTCATCATCCATTCGCTCTACATGACCGAACCAACGTAAAAGACCTTTCTTAATTTTGTCGATAATGCTTATCTCAGCCTTGCATTCTGCTCTAATTTCAACATTAGTGCACCTATCATACATAGTTTTACCACACATTTGCCTGAGAGATCGCATTTGAACTGCATTTAATTTACTTTCATCTTATTTTTTCCAACTCCATGCTTCGCTTCCATACATAAGGGTTGGTTCCAGAACTCCATTATGCACTGCCAATTTAGCCTCTTTTGATAAGCACTTATTAGATACTACCGACTTTAAGGCACCATTAATTCTGTTACCGGCACTAACCCTCCTTTTCAATGTCCTTGTCCATATTTCCATCACTTGTGAACATGCTTCCCAGATATACAAATTCTTCCACCTGTTTCCACAAATTATTGATAACTAAAATATGAGTCACAATATTGTAATGTAACAATTTTTAGGCATAAAATAATATTTAGGACACAACGCCTATCTGTAATGAAAGTTATATATATATTTTTTGAAATGTTACAGATTATATTATGATAAAGGTAATAGCGTAAAATATATTTATGTATAACTAAAAAATTACATCCTGGCGGAGCCGGGTAATAATCAGTAATAAGAATTAGAATTAATAGACAAAGTTTTTAGTGATATTTTTTATAAAAACTACCGTAATACAAGATTTAGCATTTACCAGCATTACCAATCTTAAAAATCCTAAGATGAAACCTAAGTGAAACATAGTTATACTATGTACTTTTTTGTTCACAATTCATCCCTCATTCATCCTTTTGCTTCCTCCCTTCGTCATATTTTAGTGTATTAATCTTGTACATATATATAAAATGCAATGTAATTTTTAAACGTATCTTCCCACCAATACCCGGTACAATACAATTTTTACCACTAAAATTACTAAGGGTTGGTTGGAAGATATTGCTTAAAAGCAATGAGCCCGCCCTTGTACACTTGCTATGTAATATTGTACATAAAGTTTCAAATAAATAAATAAATAATAGACCTACTCCCGTCTTGGGAGAAATTCAGATTTGTGTATTTGAACACACCCAAAATGTTAAATAAATAATGATTGGAACGTTTAACTCAATTGCCATTAGTAATGCTGTCCTTTTTAAATGATATAATGATTGTTATTATTAATACTACATTCCCTTATCCGTAACTAGTGTTGCATAGGATACTGGATTGGTACACCAAATGCAATGAATCCTGATCATTTGTTACATGACAATATGATCAATCTTACGCTTCAGCGGCAGTCCAAGGTATCACGGAAAAATATTAATATGTGAAAGAACACATTGATATAAATGTTTTATATTGACACCGTCGGGAATCGAACTCGCGACCTCATGCATGGTAGCCAATCGCTCTAATCACTACACCACTAGGTTGACAAAACGTGTTCAAACTTACATTTTTTTAAAGCTGGCCATTCGTGTTGGCATATCCTCACATCCTCAAATTCAACTCCGGCGTAGGCGAATATGTAGCGGATAGACTCTGCATATCCCTTCATACTGAAGTACGTCAGCTTGAACTTAGATTTATCACTTCCATTTTACCTACAATCTGAATACCAATATAGTATCGAGTTGCTGAGTGAACTGCCTTACATGTAAATGTGTGGATTGTTGTCTCCTGCGCTTAAATATTCAGAACCCACACACTTACACCTCCATACATATACCACAATACGTACCACACAACAACACATAAACATTTCAAATACTTGTTTCCTCACTCTAGATGTCCTCAGAAATTTATTTTATATATTGTGTTGTGCACTTAATTAGTGCTTTGTTATATATATTGCCTTGAAATATTAATTTCAATTTATTGCAACTACATAGCTCTGTGTGTATAACATTAAAAATATTAATAAATAAATAATACCAAGTGATCCAGAATAAAACAGTGATACTGTCGGTAGTTATTTTCCTTGTTAAAAAGATAAAAATATGATATTTTCTTAAATTGCGCGGGCCAAGCTGGGCGCGTCACCCTAAAATGCTATTTGGTGCTGGCACAACAGTAGGTAAACATAATAATTATTTTATATTAATAAGAACTATTTCTGTAATATTTTCATTGATGTTCTTACAAAAAGGAATATATTTTCAGACTTTAATGATGTTAGAAAACAAAGAATATCAAAAACGTTATATTATCACCTACCGTTAACTAGCGAACAAAATTATAAATGCATTCACAGTTCGATTGAACAATACCGAGCTCTTTAACATACACACTATCACTTCACCTTAATGAAAAATTCTAAGTAAATTGTAAAGATAATATACGGTTATCAACTGCGATATTGTTTATTAATGATAATTATTATTGCATCGATAGGTAAGTTTCGGAAAGATAAAACTAATAGAAAACGCTTGTAAACATTATACTATCTACTTTGATAAAATCATATGATATTTACACGTCATAGAGATAATATGTAGATAAATATACACGCACAGTACGTATTTCTGTGTATTGTAGAATAGATAGATTAAAACAAATTCAGAAAAAAATAGGTGCGAAAACTATATTATTTATATTGCAATCTATATTAAATTTCAAAAGAAAAGTAAATAACACATTTAGATTTATAATAGAATACTCGTAGCATAAGATACGATTATAATTGTATTGATAAAAGTAATTAGATTATTGATAAAAGTAAAAGTACTCTTAGCACAAGTCAGGAAAACCAATGATATTTTACACGAAACGCGATACGAAGAGCGAAATAAAAGTATTAAATTTTTAGTCTCCAACTGAGGCGTTTAAATTAGAGTTAGAAGTTGTGGTGTTTTCAAAATGATACTCCGAATATCCAGACAGCTATATATAATCTGTGATTTTTTTCGAAGCACAAACCTTCGACATCTAGACAGCTATACATGGTGAAACAAAACTCGTAGTATAACCCGATAACTGGTGAATCTACATCATATTTGGAGTCGAATGTGTAAGATGACTTTTGAATCTGAGCATGAAAAAAAATTATTTTCTTCTCATAAAAACTTTCATTAGTACCGCAGATTAAGAAAAATTGCATTTTATATTATTAAAATACTGGCTTTGATTTGGTTTTCTTTATGGATAGTATTAATTTGACAAAATAAATGATAATTGATAGCAAATCGAAAAAAAAGTTCTTTCTCAAATTTCTCGAAAACTATGAGTCAAACTTTCTACTAAAACTACTTTAAAAAAAACACAGATACATCAAACAATAATCTATGGAAATACCGTAATAGATTTTTTTTAAAATGTATAAACTCTCAAGAAAAATAACGGGAAAGTATCTTTTTTGGCTTTATAAATTATTCAGGTAGTTAAATAAAAACAATAAAAAATTTCTAACGCTAACTAACTTAATTTGGTTAGGATTGTTCGTTTGTTTCATTTGCATCGGTTCGTTGATTTTAGGTGGAGTAAACAATAAACATCATGTCTTGTATACCCAATCAATCAACGTTTTCATTTCATTGAATTGAAATACAATTGAAGAAATTTATCACAAACTTGAGAACCCAGTAAATATTGGTAAGAGCAAAGTTTTCTATTGATTAGCTTTCTTCAGAAATTCATTTTAAAGTTTTGCTCCGATAAGCAATAAGTCACTTATTGAACTAGGAAAAACTGCTTTACGAGAATTGAAATAAGATTTGGAAAACATGGCTAATTGCGTTTTGGAAAAACTTTTTGTAGGTAACAGTTAAAAAAAATGAATTTTTCGCTTCTTTTTTTTCTGAGCACATTCTGAGATAGTCGATAATACCTTTTTTTATAGAAACTATACCGAAAAAAACACAATAATTTACGAAAACAGAAGGAAAATATAAAATGCCTCTAAATCCAAGTGCTTTATTAAAATATCAATAATCATTTGCTAATGAGCGTTATAGGGAATGTCAAGTGGCACTAAAACCCACCCAATGACAGGTCATAGCCCTGTAAAATTGCTCGGATATATATTCCCAAATGTCATTGGACACTATAACCACCCAAAAACAGGTCATAGCCCTGTAAAATTGCTCGAGATATCCAAATTCCCGAATTTGAAATACTTACTCCCGTCATTGGCAAAATCCAGATTTGTGTACAAGTAAGTATTCGAACACACGCAAAGTGTTGTAATACTTTTTTTGTTAAGTAGATTATAGTTAAGTAAAATATGAAAAATAATTAATTAATATCAATATTATTTAAAATAAAAAAAAAAAATCCAACAACACGGTATGCACATATAAATAATAATAGAGCCTTAGGGAGTAAAACGCCGTTGCCAACGTCTGCTTGACTATCGGTAGGTTGTAAAGCATAATATTTTTATTTTTGTATTTATGGCACACTTAAAGTCTCGGCTCTGTTACTTTATGGTAGTCACCATAAACTGATACTTATCTTAAGCATCTTAAAGATAATATCTATTATATGTATAAAATAAGCGCTTTTCTCTACTGGTAACAAAGATAAATACTACTTCTTCTTTCTCTTATCAGCACCTAATGGTGCATAGGGCACTGCATTGGTACATCAAGTGCAGTGCAAGATAAAAATACTATTTTTACTTATTACCTGATACCTTGGACCGGCGCTGAAGTGCGAAATGACCATATTGCTTTCATGTGACGAATAATCAAGGTTCACTGTGCTTGGTGGGCCGATGCAGTGCCCTATGACACCATGAGGTTCGGATAAGGGAAAAGTAGTAGTAATAGTTTAAACTATGTAATCAGATCAGAGAGTGTGAAACCAACAATGGAAAACCCATACAATATGTAAGTATTAAGTATCAGTTGAAACGTCTAGTTTATTTTATATATGTTATCATCATCATCATCACCATATCAGCCCGTGAAGGCCCCGATAAGGACTGATGGAGATAGGCCTCCCTCTGCCGCCTCCACTCCTCCCGATCCTGCGCCGTCCCTATCCACCGTCTTCCAGTAAACTTCTTATATTGTCCACCCATCTCATCGGTGGATAAAAATAAAAATAAACAATGAAATGAAACTAAACTACATTAACTTTTTTTGTTTAGAATATCTCTATGAAATAAACAAGTTTCAATCTACAACATAAAGCCGGAATCCAAAAAGGATTTCATGGATAAGCACAGAATCCTGCGTACAAAACATTTAATTATCATACCAAATCCGTTCCCTATGTGGAGATATGGATTCCGCAAACTGCCTCCAAGCCAAGCGATCGGCCGCCAGTTCCCGCGCATCCTCCCAGGTCAGGTCCGCGTCCCGCAGCTCTGACGCTAACTGCCGACGGCAGAATACGGCAGATTTCAGAAATAACTGGGAGTGCGGCTCGGAGTAGCGGGCGCCGCATTCAACAGTATGAAAGCTGATCGGAGGGTTACTAGGTTAAAACAAAATGCCGCCTTTATAGCGCCTGCATCACGCCCGTTCTCCTTAAACAAAATATTTAGGTACTTATCATAAAATTCATCTTCCTGGTAGTATTGCAGAGGCCATTAACTTCCAGGAGTGTCAACAGGACACCGACACATTAAATATTTAAATGAAAAATCCTCGCGAACACGTGGGATCACGTGACATAATCCTTTATAATATTTTCCCGCCAAATTTATGACAAGCCGCTATGTGAAAATGTTCGCATGGTTTTTGATTTATTAAAAACTCCCTTGTGCATGATACTTTCACTTCAAAATATATGCAAGTGAAAAAAAAAAAAATTAAATCGCCATTCATATACCTAGTATTTACATAATATGGGTATATTTAGGGTCAGAGGTTGTCCGAATTTTAGCATTAGTTATACTCAAAGCAGCAAGTAAAAAAAATTAAAATAATTATCTTACCATAATTTTTTTTTAGTTACGTTACAAATATCTATAATACTTATTATAATTAACAATGTATAAAGTTAACATTTATAAGGGATATACATTCGAACCGGGTTGTGGTCTAGTGGTAGATTCGAGGACTTCGGATTAGAATCTTTAGGTTCGAATCCCAACTCCAGCACAACTTGTTCCCTGCTTTCTGACACAGTTATTTCCGACTATTTGAAAGCAGTCCAAAACTGAAATATTTGAGTATGTCATAAGAACTCAAATGTTTCTTTTTTTTTAAAAGAAAAAAAAAAAATTAAATAAGATACAATATTGATCATTGACAAAGATTCCTTGTGGATTACCAATATTTTTAACGGTCTCTATCTTGATAGATAAAATGATAAACTTTAAAAGATAAAAGAATGGCTGTGATAAAAAAATAATGATTTATTAGTTTCATTTGTCTGTCTTGGATAAATTATGATAATTTTTAAAAATTGAATACAATGCAAACAATAATGTCTTACAAGGTTTATTACACATTGTAACTAATTCCACGTTTTTGTGTGGTTTACATTATATTCATGCTAAAAGAAGTCATTATTTTGAATTTTTATTTATCGTTACCATCATTATTTCATATCCACCCACTGTGTCTAGCATATGGATTCCACAAATCGTATTCTCTTGCATAGTCCCAAGTCAGGTCTATGTCTTGTAGTTCTAGCGTAAACTGAAGCGTATTGTCAAAACAAAAAAGAACATAAATTTAATTAGGAAATCCACTTCTACCCGGAATTGAATTTTAAAAATGCTTTCGTGTAGACGCGAATATTTAAAAAATTTTGAAGTGGGATGAAATATCCCAAAAACGCACGCAAAAATTAATAAAAAATGTGTTGAAAATAGCATTCATTTCAAAATCTTAAACAATGACGTCACTCTTTGTATCTAAGTGTAGTGTTTTTCCGGTTTCCGTTTTTAAAACCCCCGTAGCCGCGTTCCATGGCATTTTAATATAGAATACAATCTACATACAAGCTCCTATTGCAAAAAAAGATGGCCGCCATTCAGTCTACCTAGAACAGCTGTTTAAAAAAAAAAAATTTAAAAAAAGGGTTTTTTAATTTTTTTTTTTAAAAAAAAATTTTTTTAAAAAAAAAAAAGGGGGGGGTTTTTTTTTAAAAAAAAAAGGGGGGAAAAAAATTTCCGGGGGGGGGTTTGGGGGGGCCCCCCCAAAAAAAAAATTTTTTTTCCCCCCGGGGGGGGGCCCGGGGGGCCTTTGGGAAAAAAGGTTTTCCCCCTTTTTTTTAAAAAGAAAGGGGGGTTTTTTTTTTTTTTTTAAAAAATTTTTTTTTGGGGGGGGAAATTTTTTTTGATAAAAAAGGGGGGAAAAAAAATTTTTTTTTGGGGAAAAAAGGTGGGGGGGTTTTTTAATTGGTTTTTTAAAAAAGGGTTAAATTTTTTTGTGTTTTCCCCCCCCCCCGGGGGGGGGGAAAAATTTTTTTTGTTTTTTGGGTTTTTTGGGGGAAAAAAAAAATTTTTTTAAAAAAAAAAAAAAAAAAAAAGGGAAAAAAATTTAAAATTTTTTTAAAAAATTTAAAAAAAAAAAAATTTAAAAAAATTTTTTAAAAAAATTTTTTTTTTTTTAAATTTTTTTGGAAAAAAAATTTTTTAAAAAAATTTTTTTTAAAAATTTTTTTAAAAAAAAAATTTTTTTAAATTTTTAAAATTTTTTTTCTTTTTTTTTTAAAAAAAGGGGGGGAAAAACCTTCCCCCCAAAAAAAATTTTTATTTAAAAAATTTTTAAAAAAAAAAAATTTGGGGCCCCAAAAAATTTTAAAAAAAAAACCCCCCCCTTTTTTTAAAATTTTTTTTAAAAAAAAATTTCATTTATATTTAATTTAAAAAATTTTTTTTTTTTTTTTGGAAAATAACCCCCCCCTTTTTCCCCCCAAAAAATTTGGAAAAAAATTTTTTTTTTTTTTTAAAAAAATTTTTTAAAAAAAATTTTGTTTAAAAAAAGGGGGAAAAAAAAAAAAAAAAGGGGAAAAATTTTAAAAGAAAAAAAAAATTTAAAAAAAAAATTTTTTCCCAAGGGGAAAAATTTTTTTTTTAAACCCCTTTTTTTTTAAAAGAAAAAAAAATTTTTTTTTTAAAATTTTTAAAAAATTTTTCCAAAAATTTTTCCCCCCCCCAAAAAAAAAAACCCAAAAAATTTTTTTTTTTTAAAAAAACCCGGGGAAAAACCCTTTTTTTTTTTTTTAAAAAAAAAAAAAAAGGGGGAAAAAAAAAATTAAAATTTTTTTAAAAAACTTTTTTTTTTTAAAAAAAATTAAATTTTTTAAAAAAATTTTTTTTTTGGGTTTTTTTAAAAAAAAAAATTTTTAAAAAAAAAAAAATTTTTTTTTTAAAAAAAAAAAAAATTTTTTTGGGGGTTTTTTTTTTTTTTGGGGTTAAAAAATTTTTTTAAAAAAAATTTTTTTTTGGAAAATTTTTTGGGGAAAGGGTTAACCCCTTTTTTTTTTTTTTTTTAAAATTTAAAATTTTTTTTAAAAAAAAAAAATTTTTTTTTTAAAGGGGGTTTTTTTGGGTTTTTTTTTTTAAAAAAATTTTTTTGGAAACTTAAAATTTTAAAAAAAAAAAAAATTTTTCCCCCCCCTTAAACCCCCTTAAAAAAAAAAATTTTTTAAAAAAACTTTTTTTAAAAAAACTTTTTTTTTTCTTTTTATTTTTAAAAAAAATTTTTTTTTTTTTTTTAAAAAAAAATTTTTTTTTTTTGGTTTTTAAAAAAAAAAAAAAAATTTTTTTTTTTTTGGTTTGGAAAAAAAAATTTTTTTAAAACCCCAAAAAATTTTTTTAAAAAATTTTTTTTGAAAAAAAAATTTTTTTTTTTTTACAACCTTTTTTTTTTTAAAAAGGGAAAAAAAGAAAAAAAAAAAATTTTTTTGGGGTTTTTAAAAAATTTTTTTTTAAGTTAAGGGGGTTTTTGGGTTTTTTTTTCCTTTATAAGGGTTTTTTTAAACAAAAAAGGTTTTTTTTTAAAAACCCCCCTTTTTTTTTTAAAAAAACTTTTTAAAAAAATTTTTTTTCCCCCTTTAAATTTCCCCGGAAAAAAACCCCCCTTTTTTTCCCTTTTTTTGGGGGCAAAACCCCCCCCCCAGGAAAATTTTTTTTTTTTGGGAAAAAAAAAAAAAAATTTTTTTAAAAAAAAAAAATTTTTTTTTTTGGGGGTTTTAAAGAAATTTTTTAAAAACCCCTCAGAAAAAAAAAAAAAATCCTTTTTTAAAAAAAAAAATTTTTTTTTTTTTTTTAAAAAAAAAAAAACCCCTTTGGGCCCATCGTGCATCCCCTTTTTTTTCGTTTTTTTTTTCCCCCCCCCCCTTTACAATGAGTCATGCTTTTTTTTTTGGGAAATTTTTTTTTTTTTTAAAAAAAAAAAAAATTTTTAAATTTTTTAAAAAAGGGGGTTTTTGGTTTTTTTTTAAAAAAAAAAAAAAAATTTTTAAAAAAGATGTCGCCCCCTTCGTTTTCTTTTTTTACATTATTTTTTTTTTTTCAAATTAAAGAAGGGATTTTCGCACCCCTTTTGGACGTATTTCGAGAAAAACAACCCTTAAATAATAAAACATTAAATCGTCTGATAATTCTTTAACAAGAAGAAAAATATTTTCTTGTGTCTGAGATCGCGTGGGAGGTTGAAAAAGAAATAGGAAAATGGAGTTCTGACATTGCTTGAAACACTTTTATTTATTTTTTCATAGTTAAAAGCATAGTGGCCCAACGTGCTTGCTACTAGGTAAACCACAAGGTGAATGTTAATAATTGAAGACCTTGCTATTTCAAGAAATAAATAAAAAATAAAATAAATAAATTAAAACAAAGGGTAGCGGGTCCATGTTTCATTAGTTGTGCTCGAATTATTCGATTATATCTGAAAATTATATACTTTCATCAAATATGAACAGTATACTAATTTTCACATGATTTTCATATAAATAATAAGGAATAAAAAAATAGTTATTGCAAAAATATCAGAAGAGAAGAGTAACGGAAAAAACTTGTATCTGTCCTTCGGTGCAAGGTCCTTAATTTTTTTTAAATTTTGAAATATTTTAATGGATGGAATATGTATATATTGCGGCCACTGTCGCGTAATATTTATTTATTTATTTATTTATTTATTTACGCCTAATCGGCAATTACATAAAAATTAACAATTATATCATAAATGGTACAACACATTACAATAATACAATAGAAAATAATACAATAGTAGAGGACGGTAAAATGAGTAGGTATATGGGAAATCAGAAGGAATAAGTTGTTAAAATTCAATAGAATTTAGTGATTTCACGAAAGAAGACAATTTATTCCCAAAGAAGTCAAGACTAGGATTTACATTCGCTAGTCTAAGAATTCTGGGCATGGCAGAGTTAAAACCGTAATTTGTCCTGTGGGTTCCAGTGAGAAAAGGTTCATAATGCCGTAAGTTTCTCTGAGGAATGTTAATATTAATTAATTTAAGTAAATCAGGAGAATCAAGCAAGAATCAATCATCAATATATGTAACTACTAAGGCGCTGAACTCATGATACGGCTAATTCCGAGTTCGATTTCCAATGAGAACACATAAATCAAAAGTGATTTTTAAAAATTAAAAACAAACGTTTGAGCTCTTGTGATATACTCAAATATTTCAATTTTGAGCGGCTTTCAAACAGTCGGAAATAACTGTGCCAGGAAGCAGGAAACAAGTTGTGCAGAAGTTGGATTCGAACCTAGAGATTCTAATCCGGAATCTCCGAATCTACCACTAGACCACAACCCGGTTGAAGCCTACGTGTTTGTGATGTTATTCTCCATTGTTATTTACGCCTCCTGGCCTGTAGAGAGTTTTGAGATGGTTAAAAAAAAGTATAAAGTATTTAAGATAGAAATAATTGATGTTTGTGATTTACGATTTTTTATAAACCTTTTTAGAGCCTACTTATACCGTGTGAAAAAAAAAACATAAACTCAATACTTTTATGATTATTTCTCTTTTAATAAGTGCCTATCCGTAAACATACTATTCATAATTAAACATCCATAAATGCCTTAACATTTTTTTAAACCAAATCTTTAATAAAAACCTATTTAAAACAATCAAGATGGAAATCATACAAAACTGTTTTGTGTACTATCAAGCATTTATTATTGAAAGTAGTAATAAAAATGTTCAGTTGCCGGATATCCGATTCCTGAAAAATAATATTCCATTCAATTATGCATTTACGTTTTATTTTGTATAGGTATCTAATGCCACCACACCTGATCTCACCACTAAGCCTCTTTTCACCCTGAACCGGAAATTGAAAAAAGTTCAGGATTTGCGTTTATTCATTAGCGTCAGCACTGGTAGCTTAGCCAATAAAGCTACCTGGAAAAAAAATTGCAAAATCGCAAAATCTTTGTTTGCAAAACGAAATATAAACAAGAGCCGTAGGAGGGAAAAATTAGTACCATTGATTACCTAATAAGTATAATAAAATAAAAATATTATTTACTGTATCTTATTAACTTGTTTATTTAAATGTGATTTTTCACATATTAATGGTTCATAAAGGACTAGCGCCGAAGCGTTAGATTGATAAACTTGCTTGATTATCCTTGCTCCTTGATCATTTTGTATATTCATGCGTGTTGACTTTATGCATATTTTTTTCTCTTAACTATTTACACTATGATTTTTTTTTAAAATGACACACCTCACTGTTAAGTGTCGCCAAGCGCAACACCAGGGCCGCTCAAATTTCCCCATTATTAAAAGCAATTACTGGTTTTTCGAAGTTTGAGGGGGTTCACGACTTGGACCCGTTTAGCGACTCGGCTCTCTGCTATAAGCGGAGGCTGAGTAGCGCAAACTTATTATAACCTACATATTGTCTCCCGCGCTTAAATATTCAGATTTCCCAACACGTACACCACACACATACCACAACACAACATACACATGACATAACATAATCACTTTGTATACTATTGTTTGCTCACTTCATGTCTTCAGAAATTTGTCTTGTACATTGTGTTGTCCACGTAATTGGTGTTATGTTGTATATATTACCTTAAATAATTAATCTTAGTTCATTGTACCTAACATATCACTGTGTGCACAACATTAAATAAATAAATAAAGTGTACTTGTACCGTTGATTCATTGAATAAATAGATAAATTGTCAAGATTTAGTGCACTTGGTGTATCAATGCGGTGCTCTATGCACCATTAGGTTAATAAAGGGAAAAGTAGTAATAGTATTGGTCCATTACTTCTATCCAGACAAACTTTAAACATTTTTATCTTATTTCATTAATCACAAATATACACTGTTTATAAAAACACATTTATACACATTTTACATGAAATAAAATTTTGAGTTTGTCAAATCTGGAAATATCCAATGACAGGAAACATCAAATTTAATTTTTAGATATCTTAACAGAGATGAAGAAGCTTTTTTCAACATTGGGAATGTGGAGACTCAACAGTGCTCATGACCTGTTATTGGCTGGGTTATTATCAATATTTTACTTTCTACATGTATGAAAAATATGTTATTTTTTCGTAAAATAGATAGAAGTGTTTCTACATTCGTTTTAATCTTGCCATGGTACGTGATATAGGTATGTAAAATTGTTAAATATTTTATTCGTTTAAATAACCTTCTATAGGTATTTTGCGCTTGTCACAAGAGAAAACAATCTTTCAGAATTCTGAAACGGTTCTTTGTATGTCTGAAAGCATCTGAAACTTTTTAATTAAAAAATCTTACTGAAATTCCATTTTGCTTCAGTATTTAGCCTGAAAGTCGGCCATTGTAGACATAATTGCTGAACGCAAATAAGGTGAACAAACACGACATTCCGTTTGTTTGCCGAATTATTATTATTAAAGCAGTAAAATACAGAGCTTTGTGATTTTTTAATATCAACTGCGGATGAAAAATGTTTTTTTCCCTAATACACATGCCTCAAAAGCGCCAGGTCAGGTAAAAAATTTTTTTACGGCTTTATTCAACGAAAGCTTTAAAAAATACGAATATGAAGCAGATATAAAAGCAATATTTGAAATCAGAGTATTCCTTTATTAAATACTACTACTTATCCGCACCGAATGGTGCATAGGGCACTGCATTGGTACACCAAGTGCAGTGTACCTTGATCATTTTATTACATGAAAGTGTGATGATGAATGAATGAATAATATAAAAATCACATGTAATTAAATATTTCATTGTAATTAAATATTTCATCAAACCCGCTAACTCATGCGCGGTAGCCAAATTCGCTAGCACCATGCTACAAGGCGGACAAGATCAATCTCTTAAATAAGCTAGAAAAAAATATAGTTATTAAAAAAAAATTGTTATATATACTGGCAATGGATACAATGTACATAGGTTTATTGATTGATATGGCATTTTATTTTGTAGAACTCCCCATGATATCTTATGTTAAAATCAAAACGATTTTTTTTGGCTCTACGTGATTTTATTAAAAGTAGTGACAATTGTTTCGCCTTGTAAGGGCATTTATCAAACTGTGGCGTTGAAACATTTACATTCTTTTTTATACAAATTGGCTTATTAGTTACAGTGTTTTTTAGAATAGGGAGAGGAACATCTGTGGATTTTTACGAAATTCCTGATTTCACTTGATAATAAAATCACGTAGAACCAAAAAAAAACTTTTTTTGATTTTTTAACATAAGATACCATAGATTTATTTTATTTCTTAAGGTTAGATACAAGTATATACACGTTTTTAAAAAACGTATAAGTTTTGACTACTTAAAATTTCACATAGGCGATAACTCCCTAGCGGGCATCAGACTGGCGATTTAAAACAGTTTTAAAAATGTCCATTCTAACATTTTAAACATTATTTAAAAATTTACATACATACAACCTTTCCTCCTTTGGTAACCAGAAAAAATATTTCTCTCTTAGAGACCATTTATTTAGCAAGGGAGTAGTTTTATTTCTGGAACCGCTTAGATATACTGAAGATCAACCCTTAACAAAAAAGAAAATACGCACCAACCCTTTTCAATCTAACTACAAACGAAAACAACAACAAGGCTCGCTTGGGGGAGAAAGTTTTTTGCAAATATTTAATTGAAATTGGAGAAGGCGATAATTAGTTTCCCGGTTTAGAGAATATGCTGATCCTCACAGTAGACAGAAAAGCAAATTAAATACTGGAAAACTAGATTAGTTTTCATTTCAGGTAATTTGATTGAAATTCGCTTTGTTACATTAATATCTTTATAATCTACTTTATGCAAAATCCTTATCTGTTTTTTATGTAAATATTTTAATAAGAAATAAGATTTATTAGTTCGTGATTTCTAATAATTATCATTATCGGTATTTGTGATTTGCAATTTTTATTTGATAAAAACGCTGATAAGGCATTTTTGTTTCACATGAAACATTAATGAGTGCAATAAGAAAAAAAATCTACTTTCTGCAATAAAGAACAACATAACTAAACTGAAAAATTAATTCAATAAAATTTATACTACTACTACTACTTTCCCTTATCCGCAGCCAATGGTGCATAGGGATCGGAACACCAAGTGCAGTGTATCTTGAACATTTTAATACATGAAGGTAAGATGACCAGTCTTACGCTTCAGTGCCAGTCCAAGATATCACACATGACAAATTAATAAGAAAATCACATTTAATCACACGTCCGCTTTGTCCGCCTCGTAGCGTAGTGGTAGCGCATTCGGTTACCGTGCATGAGGTCGCGGGTTCGATTCCCGTAGGGGGTCAACATGAAATATTTATTTACATGTGATTTTCATATTAATATTTCATGTGTGATATCTTGGACTGGTACTGAAATTTTTACTCGCTAAATTACTTTCTGATAACATAAAATAACATGATGTATAAAGCAAGCTATTTATACAATTTTAAATTTAATAACTGTTTTACTTAAGCTTTAAATCAATAGTTACCCATGACACATTAAAAATTGGAATTTAATAAGGTGTGTTTTGACAAATAAACTGGCTGTTTTAATCTCTGACAAGTTCTAGACTCTTGATCTTAGGTTGAAATCATTATAACCCTTCAAAATTGGCAGGAATCCAGTAGTCCTAAACCGGGGTGCCAACCTGACATTTCTATAAAATCAGAATATAACAAACAACAGAACAAGTATTTGACCCAACATAGTTGGCCGGAGATAATGGAGTCAGCCGGTGTCAGCATTAACGACCACTAAATAACCTTCTCGACTGAGATCACCCGCCATGACCTCCAGAAGCTGACCCTGCGAGGTATCCGGAAAACATGTGTTGGATAAGGTTAATAAATTCAATCCAAAGCCTTCATTTACTGAATAAATTCTCAAGTTACATATTAATATTCGCGCTGTAAAATTTCAGTAATAATTTTCATTTTTTATTTTAGATTTCAAAGAAAAACCAATAGAAATTTTATAGAAGAGTTTAAAAAAAAATCATATTAGTTCGTTTTACGGGCAGATAAAGACATATATATGCAAAACTAATACATGAGGTTTAGACTAAAAACAATCATATTCATGAAGTATGTAAAGTACAACTATGAAGATATGGAGTCATTGTTGAGAATCTCTAGTCTTCAATAGCGTAGATCTAACATTGATTCCATTTTCATATTTAAATTGCTAAATGGCATGATAGATGCACCATCTTTACTGACTCAAGTGACTTTCTGTATTCCAGTCCGTAGGTTGAGAAATAATGACGTGCTGTTCCTTAGTCACCACAACAACTAACTATGGTTTTCATGCCCCATTGTCTCGATTGTGTCGTATTGTAAACTCAAGACGGGATCTGGACTTCTTCGGTGTAAGTCTATCAAGATTTAAACATTCACTGAAGTAGACCCGATCCTGTCTTGAGTGTGTCCACATTTTATTCTCACTGTCTTAGCTTCACCAATTTAATGTTCTGTCACTTATTTTTACTGCTTGCTATCCCTTTTATGCTTAACTCTGTATTTTAAAATGGATTTTTCCGTAAATAAAATAAAAAAAAAAAAAAAATTTAGGTAGGTTATTAAAAAGACAACTTATTATAAATTTCATTTTTCAAAACGTAACATTATTAGTATCTAATCAAATCTAAGAATTTTGAGGCTCCGAATAGGGTTATAAAATATGCTGTAAAAAATATATGGAGGGTGGTTTAAATTTGTACCGTTAATCAAAACAATAATTGTAGATATTGTCCGCCTTGTGGTGTAGTGATTAGGGCATTAGGCCTACATGCACGTGGCCGCGGGTTCGATTCTCAACGAGGTCAGCATGAAATATTTATTTGAATGTTTATTCCACTAAGATCGTCTTATCTTGATCATTGATTCACCGCACTTGCTGTACCTATGCAGTGCCTCATGCACCATTGAGTGCGGATAAGGAAACGTAGTAGCAATAGTAGATGTGAGTTAAACTGATTTTTTAGAATTTCAATTAATGTTATTATAAAATCTTCCACTACATTTTAACATTACTTGATATATGTTTTGTTCAACATTTCGAATTACTAGAAAGCTCAATACCTGCAAAAGCTTTGAGCAAAGCTTTGTATGATTCTCGCGTGAGTAAAATGAAAGTTTACTAGTGTAAGCTGCTGTGAGAAGTGAGACCTAATCGGATTACTTGGAACTACACACTGCTTTCCATTCCTCATACTTACACCGGGTAGATGCTGATCCAGACGAGAAATAAAAGGTTCACTGGACACATGGTTAGGTCAATTTACAGAACAAAGCTTAGCAAAAAGATTGCAGAAAATATTAATGAACACGATACTAAAGTTGGATACATAGTATATAAATCATTCTTACTATAAAGACCATAACAATAACATAATCTCCGTTGTTTTTTATTTTATTTTATATTTTAAAATTATTTCCCTTCTTCTTTCGTCTTGTATAAATTCCCTATCTTGTATTTTTGATATTATATGATTCCTCTTCTTCGTCTTGTAAATTATATAATTTTTGATATTATCTTTTTCTCTTTTGCCTCGTGCATGCTTCTTGAAAGAGTGTGAACACATTCATATTGACTTTCACGGTATACCCACAAACAGGCTATACCTTGGTGGGATTTTTGTGTTTTTTTTCTAGTTTAGGTATATGTTCATTTTATGTATTTCTTTTTAAAAAAATTTTTTTTTGAAAATGGAAACAAATCTTTGAAAAAAAAAATTTTTAAAATAAATATTTAAAAAAAAAAGCAAGCTTTATACGGGACAGTAAACTGTACAGTTTTCTGTGCAGTCTGAAGACTAATATCCGTATAAAACGAAAACTGTGTGGAAAACTGTATGGCCGACGCTCGTTGGTGTCGGCGTCGATATGTAAAAGTTCTAGCTATTTTTAGTGGGTAGACAGATATTAGAGACCTGACAACGTCAACATAGGAAATCATTGGTTCAGGCCCAAAAAGCAACATAAAATATTGTCCTTTTGCAGTCAGTATAAGTACTGAAAAATATCGTCCAGTACCAAACCACTACAGCGTCGTATAGTTTGGTCTATTTTTACGTTTTTTTTTATGCAAGAAATAATTTAGTCTTACGCTTCTAGCGCCAGCGCCAGTAGCTAATATATCCGAACAAAAAGAAAAACAATTTGAACAAATTAGAATAAAAATAACATATATATATTTTTTATAATATACACATACATGCATACATGCAAAACACAAAATTTTTATTTATGCAAAGAAATAAAGTTAGTGTTGTTAGTTGGATTAATCAATGTTTTGTTGAAAATGCCTGCAGAAATAGAGTTGTGTAATTTTCTATTTTTTTTTTTTTTTTTTTTCCCGTTTTTCTTTTCCTCTGAATGCCAAGGATTGTTTCGCATATTATTTATATTGATCATGTAGATGTTCTGTAGTGTACAATGCTGTACTGAAGATGCCCTGACTCGACATGGATTATCTAGTGAGTCGAGGCCAGATCATTGTCATGGGTCGCTACTGAGTAAGTCGCCATCCTTTCTAATTAATTGCGATTTTAAACGAATATATGAGGCATATAACAACAAAGGCGGAAGTGTCCACCTGCAGTCGAAAATGAGTTAAATATGCAGTTTTGTTTGGAAAGTTATGTATTTTCTCTATAGAATATTTGTTTGTCAGAAAAACGGCATTAATCCATTTAATTTTAGATTTAAAGTTTTGTTGTTGAAACAAAAACGGTAGTGTCCAATAAAAAACGGCAGAATTGCAAAACTAAACAAACATTTTTTCGTGATTGCCAACAATTGAAGAAACTGGACACTTCCGCCTTTGTCGTTATATATGCAAAATGTTAATAAATAAATAAAATTTTAAAAAAATTACAGAATGGAGCAAAGAAAAAACAGCATGTGTGCAGTTCACACCAGGTAGAAGTGAAACCTTTAATAAAACTAAGCTGAGAGAGAATGAGATAAATGCAGTATCAGTATCGGTATTGTTATGATTATTACTATAATAATAATAATTATTATTATTTTGTTATTATTATTATTATTTTTCTATATATATCTGTGAAATACCGCGTCAAGGCGCCTTCTCCCTCGGTTTTGCTACAAATTTTGGGAGTCGAATCTGCCTCTTCAGATACATGAATAGAACAAATTCTGTTTTATAGCCTAGGACCGCCACATTATAAAAGTATAATGGGTGCCGGCGATCAACTGGTAGATGTATCTGATAAGGTAGATGAAACTACTGCCAGCCGGCGGAAACTGTGTTCTATCTCATTCTCTCGCAGGCTAAATCGCATAGATCTATATGTTTGTCTCTTTTTAGTGTCGCTTTTTTTCGTTTCATAGAGTTTCAAATCACTCCCAACGATTCTAAAGAAGTTTTCACTTCAATAAAAAAAAATAAAGCTCCCGACATCACTGCGACCAGTGTAGATTTATTGTGGCGGTTATCCTTGAGTCAGTTCTCACCCTCCTAGCCTAAGCCTTAAACTTTTAGCTCTTGAAAGAGTAAAGACTAGAACTTCCATTGCTATATTTCCTCCTCCAAGCCCGCGCCTGTAAATAACCGGTCTACTAGATGCCTACGAATAAAATAACCTACGCATAAGACAGGTTTTTCGTTGCCTATTCGTTTAAATTTCTAAAAGTATTTGAAAATCTGTAATACTGTGGCGGGCAACAATGACGTCACGCGCGCGAAGATGACGACGGAAGACGAACGCGTACGAAGGCGTACGAACTTACGACGAGAATCTTTTCGGCCCCCTTCGTGATCGCACGCGTATCTAAGGAACATTATTCCCGCCAACTTTCGAGAATTTAAAATCATTTTTATTTAAACTATATTTTCACCATTCTTTTTCATTCATTTAAGTTTTAGCATCAGAAGTTAGTTTTGTGAATAAACGACCATTGTAAAAAACGTAAGTACCTGTTTTACTCTCTCTCTCTCTGTGCACCCACATATCTGGTATACTCACGAAATGTACTACTCAATTAGCCACCAACTAGGTGACTAAAATACCACTCCCATAATACTATACTGTCCTGTACAAAAGATTTGAAGAGAACGGTTGACAATTTTACATGGTACATTTACAAAATACATTTCATAAGTGGGTTAACGTTTATTTGTACCCCGCTATTCCTTTATCGCTAAACGGCGACCGAAATAGGGTAGATAAGGGCAACTTTGCTCACGGGGTAAATTGGGACGTTTAGAACAATAGTTGTGAAAATAAGAGAGGGAGGAATACTCAGGTAAGCCTCGGGTGAAATAACATTATACGTAACGATACGTATGTCGCCATTGCATAGAAATCTGTTGAACGAAACACTGAGAAAACTAAAATGCGTTATTCCTAATAATGCTTTCTACATTGGTAGATACTGGTTAATATGGATTACAGTAATAACTTATAATAAGTCATTGATATTTTAAAACAAATTATATTTAATAAGATATTATTGATATCTCAACAGAGACAGAGAAACCCTAGAAACGAATGTGGGTTGTCTAGGCGTTTACAGGGCTTATGACCTGTCATTGGCTGGGTTAAGCGGCCACTTGATGTATTACAACATTCCCCATTCCGCCCATATATGACAAATTTTTGAAACTTCTATATATGTTGAGTTTGTACAGAGGAATCCACATGCGAGTTGGTTTTCCGACAGATTTTTAGTATTTTTAAAAGATTTTCTCCCTATAGTGACATCTGTTGAGAAGATAGTTAAGCATTTTTTTGGTAATCTAACCTCGATAACCCACATTCGTTTCCAGAGTTTCTCTGTCTCTGTTGAGATATCAATAATATCTGATATCAGCCCAGCATGGGTAATTTTTCTACAAGTATTTGTATTCGTTCAAAATGTTGTTGTTAAAAATATATTTAATAAAATTGAAAATCGTTCGGTCTCCATAAATTATCAATAATTTATTAGGACGTGGTATTATTGATTTATCTATTCGACAAGGAATACTACTACTTCTCTCCCTTATCCACATCCAATGGTGCATAGGGCACTGTATTGGTGCACCAAGTGCAGTGTATCAAGTGGTCTACTTACAGCATTTATGGAACTCCATCTTTAGAGGAAAAACGGTTTAATTGTATTCAAAACGTCCATAACTATTTCACAAGAATTAAATCGGGGACTAGAATTAATTATTCCGAATTCAATGAATTAATTTGAACGGGTCTTTTAAATTGACGCTTCTTTCGAACGTTTAGTCGGGACAGGGTTGGATTAGGGAAGATTTATTGCGCCCTCCAGGGCCGCCTAACAACCCTTATTTATTCTGCAATGGTTTCATATTACTTACAACCAGCTATTGTGACTGTTACTGTGTATTGTAATGTACAACTAGTTCTGTTTACATTACGCCGCCATAACTATCAAGGAAACAATAACTTATATATGTTGTCATCCTTAAGGCCTTATAGGAAATTAGGCTGAGAATATAATAAATATTATGTGCGTAACACTATGGCATATTCTTTACCTACTTTTTATTAATTAGCTGCTTATGTACCTAACAAATCATCAAGATTCACTGCACTTGGAGTACCGATTCAGTGCCCTATGCACCTTTGGGTGCGGATAACGGAATGTAATAGTAGTAGTAGTTTTTTTTAAGTTTTCCGGTCTTATAAAAAGAAAACGCAAAAATAAGGTAATGCACTTTACAGTATGAAACATTGATGGCGAAAAATCGTTGGTACAGTGTATTTATTAATATACTTCGAAGAAGAATTTCAGAGAAGTGACTTTCCATACTTGAAAAATACTACCGTGTCTAGGTGTCTAGTTACCCACTGAGCTACTTTCTACGTCAGCAATGGGCATTTACGTCATCACTAGACATCTACGACACACGTTTTGTGTATTGGCCTAAGTGCTGGAGTCGTGAGCGGTGGAATTTAATAATAAGTGGTGTTATGAAATTAACCCTCGGAAGCGTATATTTTTAGAAAATTTGTATAAAAACGCCCCTTCTAGTAAATTTTCACTCGAAGTTAATAAGTTTAAAAAATCAAATTTCAAAATATCTCTAAATGGTTGTTTAAGAATGGATTTGATGTAATAATTTATATATTTAATCCAAGTCTAACGGCATTTAAACCAACGAATGTCCTTCTAGATACCATTATCACTGTAACTGTCGGTCTTAAGAAATAAATTATCGTTTAATGTCCAATGAAATACCTCACAGCTTAGCATAAATTTGGTATTTTCTGACCGTAACACAAAGTGAAACTCTGCCGAAATACTTGGATTAAATTATTATTCATGCTTTCATATAAAAAACATTGTTTTCCTAAAAAATTACGCTTATTTACCAATTTTTTTAAACATTTTCTTTATAATGCGTTTAAAACGAGATTATTGAAATTTTATAATAACAGTGGTTTTCCTGTTATTTATGAATATATTATATATCTATATTATATATCTATATTATGCAACTTAACTTTCGTAATATCTACAATATTTAAAAAAATTAAATAAAAATCTTCTTAAAATGTTC
>JAGVSP010003180.1:0-28727 GCA_022494985.1 Micrasema minimum | reverse complement strand
AAACAACAACAATGTCTCGGTATGTATTTTTTAGATTATATTTATTTTTAGGCTTATAAAAGATGGAAAAATATCATGTTTTGTCATAACCGTTTAACAAAAGGACCACGTGAGCAGCGCACACAAAAGGTGGCCGCAAAATGGGTTTTCTATTTTATTTTATAAAATAAAAACTGTAACGTTAATTTCCTAGAGTTTGAAGTGTTCTTTAATTACAATCATTTTTATTTTGCTGCCACGTTTAGTTATTCTGATAATTGAAAAAAAAAAAAAAAATTTTCCGCAATTTTTTTTTTCGCAGATGATATTGAAAATCAGTAACTCTATTTACCTAGAAAATATTTTGAAGTATAATACGTGATATTTTTTCGAAGCATTGTGGCTGTCAACCAATCCGTAATATCATTTTGAAAACACCTAACTTTCTAGCGCTGGCTTACTGTGGCGGTGGGGGGAGATTTAGAACGAAATAATTGATGGGTTTGGAGGTTTCGAACACATCCATTACAGGGGATTTTTAGAATTGTCCGTTTCACCTGCCCCCAGTCTGCCCTGCGCCCTGCCTATACACTATACACTGTATACTGTATACACACTAGTCGTGTACCAGAAGTTGGTGTATCGCGCATTTAGCCCAAACCCTGCGGACTCAGCTTCCCTCGGTAATGTACAGAGGGGGTGGAAAGAGCACAGTATTTATTTATCGTAGTTAGCCATTATGTACCTGTACACTGTACACCCACGTACAGTTTGGTTCAGGTGAAATGGCTGTAGCGAGGTTACGCGACAGTTTTGGCATTGCAGATATATAAAAGGACGTCCATAAGTTCGCGGGATGTAAATGTACATGCCCCTCCCCCGCCCTCGTTAGAGCCCCGGTTAAAATATTCGCTGAATGAAAACTCTTCGATTTTAAAGTTCCCCATTAGGATTTTCACAAGACCGATTTAGTTTTATTTTACTAACTATATTGAAATATATTTTTTGTGGATACAGTTAAAAAATTGCAGTGCGTGGATTTTTTTTTGGAAAATTATTCACGTTGCTAACATTATTACTTCCTTGATTATACTGATTAAAATTGACGTTAACAGCCCTTAAGGCTAAGATAACCAGTATCGTGAGAGCTGAGGTAGATTACACTATAAAATATGACTATAACAAAAGCAAAACTCATCTTGTTAGTTTGCCAATTACGCAAATTCCCTACTACTTTCCCTTATCCGCACACCCAATGGTGCATCGGTACACCGACTGCAGTGTATCTTGATCTTTTATTACATGAAGATAAGATGATCGTTCATACGCTTCGTTACCTGTCCAAGATCACACATGAAATATTAATACGAGAATCAGATATAAATAAAATTTTCATGATGACCCCCTACGGCTACGGGAATCGAACCTGCGACCTCATGCACGGTAGACAAATGCGCTACCATTGTGCTACGAGGGGAACAAGTCATTCTTACTCCACAAAAACATTGAATTCACTTCCTTAACAAATGAATTACACCGCTCATTCTCAATTAAAGTGAGCTGTTGGACGAGACGAGTGGAGAAGGGGATGCGGGTGTTGGCTGACGCAAATCATTCCTCTGAAAGCAGATATTTCCTTAATGAGAAAATCCACTGCTACCCGGAATTAAATTTTAAAAATGCTTTCGTGTAGACGCGAATATTAAAAATTTTTGAAGTGGGATGAAATATCCCAAAAACGCACGCAAAAATTAATAAAAAATGTTGAAAATAGCATTCATTTCAAAATCTTAAACAATGACGTCACTCCTTGTATCTAAGTGTAGTGTTTCGGTTTCCGTTTTTAAACCCCAGTAGCCGCGTTCCATGGCATTTTAATATGGAATACAATCTACATACAAGCTTCTATTGCAAAAAAGATGGCCGCCATTCAGTCTCCCTAGAACAGCTGTTAACAGTATATGACAGTTGAGTCGACGGTATATATTTTATCTGTGCTTCCCGCGTCAGTTTGCATAGATTTTTGACAGTTTTGTTACTGGCTGGAGAAATACCATGGCCTTAAACACCCCGTTTTTATGACGTCACTCCTGCAAAAAATGACGCAGTTAGTACATAGTGGTATTTAGCGCGGTATTTGAAATGTGCAACTTTAAAAAATCGTACCTTCATCAATAACTTATAAAAAAAAATTAAATATTTTTTTTTTGTTTAGTTAAATAGTAAGTTTATAGAAAAAAATTACTTTAGAAAACAGTGGATTCCCTCATTAAAACAGACCCACAAAAGAAGGTCAAGTTCTACAAGCCCCATATTAATTTATGAACTACGAAAATATTCCTGAACCCATATATGTATGTATAGTCTGCATACCACCCCGTTTAATTAGCTGCCGGACAGCCATAACACTGCTCTGCTGCCATAGACGTGGTGGATACTTCATACGGTGTAGGTGGTTATTGTGGATATTATATAGTGACAGTGTGTATGCGACATGAGCCTATTATAACGTGGATGATCAATGCCGGGCGGGAGCAGGGGGCCGGGGGCCGGGGGCCGGGGGCCGGGAGCATGGAGCCGGGGGCCGGGAGCATGGAGCCGGGGGCCGGGGGCCGGGAGACGGGGTTATGATTAATCACATAACCAATATTGGAATGGGAATTTCTAATATTGTCACAGACGAAATACCAACGTTCACGTTCTACATCCCTGCTGGCCAAAACAGAACGGAAAAAAGGATATCGGTGATCGAGAGGCAGACATAAAGGTGAATAGTAAAATGAGTAATGAAGGAAATAGAATGAGACTCACTTTGCTCATGATTTTAAACAGTAATACAGTTTATATAACTTTTTGGGGCGTGTTCAATTACTTGTACACAAATCTGGATTTATCCCAAGACGGGAGTAGGTATATATTTCATTTTTTATATCCCTACAGAGATGAGAGGTAGAATTCTTTCAATTCAGGAATATGGATATTCGATGACTGAATATAGATTCCTAGCCAATGACAGGTCATAAGCCCTGTAAACGCTCGAATATCCATATTCCAGAATTTGAAAGAATTCTACCTAAAAAATGAAAGTAATACAGTTTTGTTATTTTTATTAATTCGTTGTAAGTGCTACTTTAATGGGACGGAGGGAAAATATTGAATAGAAAAATTATTGAGCTTCATCTATTATTTATAGGAGTAAGTACTAAGTACATAGTTTTTTTTATGCGTTTCAATGTGAATTTTCACACATATATATGATTATATATTTTTTTTTTCACTATTTCATATTTAACAAAACTTATGACAATCAATTATAGGTACAATATTAATACATAACGCTATACCTCACAATAAAAAAAGACAAGCTCTTGTGCTTGGTGAGGGAAAAAATATGTATGTAAAAATATTTCATGTGTGATACCTTGAACTGGCACTGAAGTGTAAGACTGATCATCTTGCGTTGATGTAATAAAGATCAAGATAAACTGCAATTGGTGTATCAATTCAGTGCCCTATGCACCTTAAGATACGGATACGATATCTACAGATAGTAGTAGTAAGCATGTATCATGTATCATGCATGTGTTAATTTACAAATTTCCTAAGTGAATTGAATATTACCCAAAACAAATAGATAATAGTTCGTGAAGGATCCAGGATTAACGTTATCTGTAATCCCATTAGTACAAACTATGGACAGTGGACATCGGACAGGTTCCCGAAGGATAAGACTGATCACCTTGTCTCCGAGTAATAGAAAAGTGGCTTAGATTAATCGATTACCCGAATATACGGAATAAAAAGAAGAATTACACACATTTACTTTATAAAATAAATTGAATACAAACTTCAGATATTATATCTAAATCAAAATTATTATCGGGAATGTAAAGAATGTATTTATTTTGTGGCGTTTGCGTATATTATAAATAAATTGAAAATCCTTGTCCCTAATGGAGATAATAGTTTACAAAAAAAAATGTTGGTTTATCTACTCACGGTGGAGAGAGGAGCAACAGAAATAAAGACGAGATAGGCATATTTTTATCGACTGATTTTTCTAAGAAAAAGTTACATTAATTTGTAATCTAGCAAGCATGTTGAATGCCATTATTCGAGAGCTTAGGATCACAGGAGCGAGGGGCTTAACTACAAAAATGCACATTTTGAGTTGCTCCATTCCCTTAACGCCGAATCACAATGTACTCCAATGAAATTCTCGTAAAGTTAACTGCCAAAAAGATTTTTACAAGATAGAACTTCGTATAACTAATATCGTCCGCCTCGTAGCATAGTCGCATGAGGTCGCGGGATCGACTCCCGTAGGGGGTCAACATGAAATATTTATTTACATGTAATTTTAATATTGATATTTTATGTGTGATACCTTGGACTGGCACTGAAGCGTAAGACTGGTCTCCATA
The DNA here is from genome assembly GCA_022494985.1 of Micrasema minimum. NCBI lineage: Eukaryota > Metazoa > Arthropoda > Insecta > Trichoptera > Brachycentridae > Micrasema > Micrasema minimum. Next base: position 24,324 of record JAGVSP010003180.1, on the reverse strand, counting down.
CCTTTATGTACTTAATAAAAGATCAAGATACACTGCACTTGGTGCAGTGCCGATGTAGTGCCCTATGCACCATTGGGAATAAGGGAATAATGCGGATAAGGGAAAGTAGTAGTAGTAATCACTAATAAATACGATTTGGCAGAAACGAAACCCAACGCGGCATTAACTTATTTGGGCCACCATCGTCCGGCACTCCGTCCGCGCTCCTGGTCCTGCAGCTGGAGCGGAACACGGACTCCAGGTAGGCGCACAACTTGCGCACGGCGCTGGCCATGGCCCGCACGACGCATGTCAGGACATTGTACGAGAGTAACACACCATAACACTCACCTTTCCGTGGGCCACCATCGTCCGGCACTCCGTCCGCGCTCCTGGTCCTGCAGCTGGAGCGGAACACGGACTCCAGGTAGGCGCACAACTTAAAACACACCATAACACACAAGTTTTCATAAACTTGCATTTGATTTTCGTGAAAATCTGAACTTTTGGTCCACATAGTATTAGATTAAAGCATAATTTGTTTATAACACGTTCCAAATAATCTCTCCTTGTAGGGAAAGTTCGTACAACAAGTTGAGTAGATGATGATCTCCCTACATTATGCAAAGAGCAACATATTACAGATAACGCGAGAGCTTGGATTACATTATCATTTTATCGCTGTTACGAAATCCCATTAATTTGTTTAACCTAATTCTGACATTATCAAACAAGACCACGTATTAGACAAGAGAAGCGTTTTGATGGGAATGAATAATAAAATCTTAATATGTCACGTCGAGTCTAAAGATAAATTGAAACCAACGAAAATTATTTTTATTTGTATAAAAGGACCGTAGAAATAACTGGCGTAATGATGTGAATCGAAACTGCGAAGGGAAAATCTGGTAAGTAGATTACCTTCAGTCATCTCGTGATGATGGGTGTTATTTCTGGAAAATTCCGACACCATTTTTAGCTCCGAGAGTTTTTTCAACAGTCGGAAAATAACTCATTACTCACTAAGCGGCGAAATGAGAACTGCTAAAACTAATTTGCATTCAACCGGAGGCGACCGGGGAGACTGCCAGACTGCAGGCCACCAGGCTACCTGGTGCCTGGTGCCTGGGCAGGTTAGCTAATGCCTGGTGCCTGGTGCCTGCTTACTAGGAGGGAGATTATACATTTCATCTTTATTTCATTTAAAATACGAGTGATTAAGAAGACAGGAGAATCAAAGCCAAATGAGGTGTGTTTTTCACTCTGAAAAGCTTTTTACTAAAAACATTAAGCTTCTAAACAACATAAAGCTTCCTTTTGTAGGAAACCCGAACACCGCCACCGTGTTAAGGTGACCATACACGCACGGTATACCTGACAGGTTTACCTATATGTCCATATAGCTCATACACGTAACGGTAAACATGTTGTAGTCTCAGTTTTAAGGTGCTTAACCCGCTCCATGTAGCTAACACACTTAACTGACCACACCACACACGCTCCGGTATACCTGAATAGGTATACCTATCAGGTAAAGGTAAGTATACTCTCCGGTAACAGGTATACCTATCAGGTAAAGAAAATAATATAAACTTCCAATTTTCAACGGGTTAATTGAACAGGGAAACCTGATCAGTTTTATCACACACACGTCCCGGTTTACCTGTCCGGTATACCGTTACGTAGACGCGCGTCAGAATAAATAAACATGTTAAGTTACTTTCCTATCCTTTCTATATTCTTGTATGGCGCTGGCGATGGCGGGTGGCGGAAACTCATTTATTATGGGGCGGTATAAATCAAAAGAAAGGTCGTCGCCATATTTAATCCTAGATAAATCTTACAAAACGTTGAATTTTATTTGACTTTTTAAGATTGAAAAATCTTACCAGAACTGAAGAAAAACACAAAACGTGTCGCACGGTGGCAATTCATCATTTCTGCTAGGATGGTTCGATACCCACCCCCTCCCCCACAGGGTTGGTGCCGATACCGCGGGAGGCGGGTCCCCCCACACCCCGAACCCTCGCCCCCGCACCAGGCTATTACCGCGTCGGATTTCAGGCGCATTACTGTACATATTGTCTGCACTTAGAAGCTTTTAAGCACAACCACTTCTCTATACTGGCAAAACCACATTTTGTAATAATCTTTCCGTCAACATCGCTCATTAACTGAAAATTACATATTCGTAATATAGGGCAGATACATTTCAAGCGTAATGGATTAATTATATTAAATGAACTTCAATATTTAGATAAGAATTACTTATAATTCATAAAATAAGACTCTCAGAATAAAATAAGACTCTCATAGACTTATTGTTCATAAAATAAGACTCTCAGAATTATTCTCGCGCAAATCATTTCAATCTGAAAGGTTTATTTACGTATACAAAAAATCTACATAAATCTACCTAGATAAAATCTACCTTCAACCAAATAATACTATTTTTTGTACGATAAAATACGGAATTAGGTAACTGAAGAACGCGTTCAATTACAGATTAAAGCTAAAAATAAGATTGGAAATCGTTATTTTTCTCATTGTGTCGTCGCCCAAGGCTTTCTTGAATTTCAAAAGTACAAAAGAACAGAAATGATAACTGAAGGACTGGAATTTATATTCGTCTATATTGGCAATACTTCCAGTTCACGTGGTCCCTTCACAGCTGGGTGGGTCCCAATAGTCGGAATTCTGCCAACTTCTCGGTACCCCACTATTCTATCCTAGTACACAGTAGAACAGTAAGAGTACCACTACTCGCAAATACTAGAAATACAAATTACCGCACCGGGTACAAGAACCAGCGCTTCGATTCTGTAAGTGAGCTGCACAGTACTGCCCATACGATTTTGTACTGAGATTACTTTATGCGCAGAGACCTGGACGACACTGGAGCTTAGATAATCGCACCGCAGTTGATTCTATTTGCTATTGAGAGTACAGAAAACGTAACACGGGTAGCCACTGGAGCGGGCAAATATAAGGTATGTTCTTTGAGGCAACTTTTGGTACAATGCGCTTAGATTTTCAATGTCGTTATATGTATTCTATTTACATTTGAAAAAAAAAGGACCCAATGAAACAAAGCCAATATGCATTACAACATTCTTTTAAAATTATCCCTTTTATATATACAATTCATTTTGATACAGATGTTTTCAAAATACTGTATTATATAAGTACATTTAAAAAAATAGTTAAAGAATCGGAATAAAATCGAATTGCGTGCATGAGAAGATGTATGAATGTGGAGGAAGCAAGAGAAGTATGCCAGGATATAAGTGGTGTTTATTTATCCTCTTTGATTACGACAATTCTCAAAATGGTTATTTAGTTAGTTAGTTAAATTTTAGCAACTTTGCACAATAGTAGAAAAATACTGATATTGGCCAACTAAATATTGAAATTAGAAACTTTTATTCTATATTGGTTAGCAATAATTATATTTAGAAGCTTATTAATTTTGTTTTCGAATACTTTACATTGCCAACTTAGAATTTAGAACATTCTCGCACTTTAATATGTACCTAATAATAAACGGGAGTAAAAATTCCCTGAAGCATTTAAATAAAATATCCGCCCTGAACGAAGAGCTATATTCTTTATATCAACCTGTATATACTAAACGGTAATAGCTGTGGGGAGTGGGGGAGCCTTTAAGCCGGCTGCTCCTAAATTATTCTTCGTGAATTCGAGAGACAATTTGATTCCGAGTGATTTGTGATGTTCGACCTCCTCCGGAGTGCCGGGTACCAGGTACCGGGTACCGGGTACCAGGGTACAGCCGCCGCACGATCTCGCATCCGAGAGGAGCTTTTCCCTAATAAAGGTAATCTGCTCAGGGAGTATTACTTCATCTTCCTTCCTCCTTCCCATTCCCCGTGAAGTAGCGTCCGTACCTGACTTCGATTCCGCAATATTTGTATCTCTCCTGCCCTCGGATAAACGAAATAACCATTTGTCTTGTAAATGTGGGATTTATTATCTGCGCGAAGTGCGATCCCTCGGCCTCGCCTAATCCATTCCAACTCCAGCCCTCCTCACATAACGCGGTAATCCAGACTCGTTTATATCTGAAGGATGCGCTATCTACTTACTGTAATGCTATATTTGGCCAAACTATTTGCAATAAATTCATTTGTTGGCTACAACAGTTCATTATTCAAAGGAAAAAGTTCATTATTCTTCTAAAGCAAAGAAATAAGCAAAAAATATATATGTACATATATTTGACATAAATTTACACTGAAAGTTCTAGCAAAAAAATATATCGTCGATGGTCGAATGCGCATCAAACAAGCGATATGATTTCTGTAAAATATACGGAGATTTGAAATATGGACAACTTGTACTGTTGTTATAAGTAAACATCGGTGTTTTAATAAAAAGGCATATTAATATGTCGTTACAAGGAAAAGTCTTTTTTTTCAGCGCAGCCCGTTTTATGACATGCATTTTTAAAGGTTAATAATGAAAAAGCTTTCGTCCTTTATATTTAGCAGTGAAATATTCAGAAAATGGTTTTATGTCAAACGAATGAAACGTAGAATGCCTACGCCATCACGTCAAGTAAAATTTCCTTCAGTCGTCGAGTCTAGACGTAAAATGATCACCGCGCTGAGCAAGCAGATATATATCTGCCGCTACAGGCAGTGCAGCGTGCAGCGTGCAGAGGGTAGCGGGTAGTGGGTGGGGTGGTGTCTGGTGACTGTACCCTGTACCCTGTACCCGGTACGCGGGACTAGAGCCGCGCTGATTGCGGAAACCTCAAAGGGTTGATAATGAGAGAGATCCGTAACCCTCTCACCCCGCGCGGGCAGCAGTTTAATGACATCTCGGTTAGAACAAAAAAGGCACTGAATACTGCAGACGTATAAATAAAGCAGTTTTAGGAATATTTTTAACCTTTTTTTAAAAAAAAAAGTAGTTTGAATAATGTCCTGGTTTTATGAAATGACTGCAATGAAATTTTGTCTTAAAAGTGTTTATAGAATTTTTTCTCTAAAATAGAATCCCTAGAATTGAATTTCGATAATGCTTTCATATAAACGAAGAATATTTAAGCATTTATTCGTACGACAAAGCTTATGTAAAATGCACCGAAAAATTATGCTAAACATTTGATTGATTATTATTGCTATCGATAAATGATAATTATCATTATTCCAAAATTTTGCAGTGACGAATCTGTTATGAACGCACGACACAAATAATGAACAGATCACTTTCAAACAATAAAAAGTGAACGATATTCTTTCTACGTGTTTCTTATTTAAAAGTATTCGGCGGTAGTTCTTGATGGGAAATCCGTGAAGTAGATGCAAAACTTTGACCTCGTCAAATAGCGTTATTTACAATTTACCTTCGCGTTCCGATAACATGTATTTACTACAACTCGACTTATAATGACAAAATCTTTATAAAATATAATAGATACAGGTCACCGAATTTTGTATTCTTCCGTAATAGAATTGCGAATCACATAAAAGTATTTCAATACATAGATAGTTATTAAATTTGCAACGACGGAAATAAAGAATTTGACGAAAAATCGGGGATAACATCACCGTTCATTAAAATTTTTGGGTCCCAAAACCTGAAACTTCTTTGACCGAAATCGGATTAGTTTAATTATTTTTAGTTATTCGCCAAATTCTACAGCTTTAAAGGAAAAATACAATTAGGTAGAATACCTACCAATCTATTGACGGGTTGGCCCTGTTGAAGTGAGGTTAATGATAGTTAAGTATCGTGATTGACGATAAATGGCGAACATACTGCCACTTACTTATTACTTCATAATAATAGTATTTAGTTAGTACCTAGTTAGTCTGGCGAGGATTAGCAAGACCGCAATATAAGACGAGACCAACAATGTCGTCAGTGAAAACTTTACCTCACCTGAAAATAAGTTCCGTGATCATGAATGGATATATCGATGACGATAACATCGTTTTAGGTATTTGGGAATCTTCTTCATGTCACTTACATTATTTGGCACAGTATGAACACATGAATGATCACAGCTCGAATTAGAATAGGTAATATTATGTATAGAATTTATTGTTTGTAACAAAATATCAACAAAATCACGTACTAATTCGATGTTTTTTTATTCAGGCAATATTTTAAACAGAAAGATATCTCTCCTTAATTTAACGTATGGGCATTCAACAGTGCATAAGGCACCGCGATGGTTTGATGCAGCATTACCCCGCAAATAATTAACACACGGTCTACAATATAATCGGCCGAAAAAAACACAACTGGCACTTTAAAAAAAACGATATAAGATATAATTATTATCAATACACTAGTAAGTAATTTAAGACAGTTAATTGTCGTTAGAAGCGCGGCGCGGGTAGTGCTGGGTGCCGAGTGGTCGGCGGCGGGTGGCGGCACTGGGCGTCGCGGCGGGCAGCACGCGTGCTGATTATCGTCAGATTGTCACTCGCCTGACAGCGGCGGCCGGTGACCGGGCCGTGACGTCACGTCTGCTGGCCGGACCGTCACCAGGTCACCCAACATCACTCACATGGGCGATGGGATGGGGTCATCAAAATAGACGTTAATCTCAAGTTATCGCGGCCGAAAATGCCTTGCTTTGTAACATCACATTTTAATCTCGCGAACTTCCTCGCCACTTCGCAAAGTTGACTGATTTATTTAACTTTTCTTTACAGTATTATCATCCATCATCCATTCTTTAAAAGAAGCATTTTAGGTATTTTTATATCTTTTAAAAATATTTGTTTTAAAAAGGTTGACTACCTACTAAGAAAATGCCATGTCCGCGTTTTGGTTGTTCTGTGGTTGTAACCTAACAGTATTACGTACTTACGAGTGTTATGATGACCAATAAAGAGTTTATATTATTATTATAAGTTATTAATGCGAGGTTAAATCAAGAAATATACGACATCTTCAAAATACTGTTCAAATTATGTCTGCTTTCAGGCGATTGCTACATTCATTCCCCATGATAAAAAATGTGTGTTATTTGCATATGCGATAAATGCGAAATGACGGCAGAACTATAGTGTTTTTAATTTGTAGACGTAGGGGGTTATTGTTATTAAGTAAAAGTGTTTTTCAATTAGAAACAATGTGAGATGAGCGTGTATAGATGCGATAAATGCGACTAATTGCGATGAAAGCTCGATTTAGGCTATTTTTCGGTGGTAATCTGAGAAATAACTGTTCCCTCGGACCGCGGACGGAAGTATGCTATTGTACAGGACAACAAACTTGACCAGATGTACGCTAGGTAAAAAAATAAAAATATGCAGGTGTGGATGCACTTTTATAATGACAAAATACGTCTGGACTGCTGTACACCATTGTTGTATGTATACTTGGTAAACTAACGTGTACCCTACATTTGAAACATGTATCCAATTCCCATGTTCTATAGTCACTTATTCGACAAATAAGCCATGGTTTTTTAATTTGCTCCCAAACGCTAATTTTCGGATTTGAAAACGCCCCGAAATGCGAAATTTGTAAATCAAAATGCTAAAAAAAAAAAGAAAATGCTCCTAACATCCATCTTTACCCATGATACATCCATAGGTACAGTATGTTTAAAGTGAACAGTTTTTGAACAAGAAACTGTTCAGTTTTCAGACTTACCGAGAAAGACTTGATATTATGATTATTGATTGGTCAGGAGTAGTGCAGTCGCAAGTTGGTAGTGAGGACTTACCGTGAATTGTGAGTTCCGTGTCCCGATTGAGTTCGTACAGCCGCAGGGCCTCGTCCAGCTCCAGTTGGGTGGAGATGGTACACGGGTCCCCTTCCTCATCCACCCACTTCATAGTGAACACCTGCAGCATACAGAGTACAGAGTAGTGAGACAGAGAAGTACATTGGTAAATCAAGCGCAGGATACCCTGACATTTTTATACATAAAGTTACGATTAATGTTTTAGCGCCAGTGCAAGGTAGGGAAAAACGTTGATATTAAAATTATGACTCAGTATTCGAAACTGGAACCTTTACGCTTGGTAGCGTGATAACCGCTAAACTGTAGAACGTAATTCATTTTTACTTTATAATTTTTTTAGATGGCTAAATTGAACACTGTATTGTGAGGTGTTGTTTAGAGTACTGCATTCCCCATCTAATTATTTACAAACTCTGACTGGCTTGTGTAAGATCACAGAGATTTCAATATTGAACTCCTGAACAAACCCTCTTTGTGTGTTTATCAAAATTAGATTAAAAGTGCTATCAAGAATAATTTCAAATTTAAGCAATTAAATAGGTCACAATATAAATTAATAATAGTTGGTAAAAATACCTGATCAGGTGTAAAACGACATATTGCTATCATTTCTTGGCACAAGTTCTGGAGAGATATCTTCTGATTAATGTATGTTATCATGATCTCCCCATTGTAAGCAGTCTTCACTCTGATGTCGTTAGCGTTATTGTCTTGGTTTACTAGTTGGGTTGGCATCTTGCGGCTGTTCTACTAGAATCCTGCACTTTATCCCACCTGGTTCACACAAACCTATAAACAAGTTTTTATCTCAATTTGGACTTGGTAAAAATCAGCTTAAATAATAACAATTAAATATTAAAATCCACGCAAATAGATAACAGTTAAAATTAGAGCATTAAAAAAGTTATTGTAGTTAGAGAACAATCTTTTTCCAGATTCATAATAAGCAGTGAACAGTATTTAGGTTAGGTACAATGTATAAAAAACCTATGAACCTTTTATGCAGAATAGGAAGTATTTAAATAAAATGACTCAACAAATGGTTCTTCCAAGTGGTTCATTAAAAACATTACTTGTAAATATATCTGCACAACGCACAACACATATAATGTGAAATTTGTTATAAGAAACTTAAATACGTATGAATATTAAAACTTTTTGTCTACTAAACTTTAGATTTCATTAGATAGTGTTACTACAAATTAAGGCATAACCTTAATTGGAAATAAAGTAACAACGGGTAGTGAATCATAATCATACGGAAACCACCTGAAGAAATTCCAAGGTTTGTGATGACAGTTTCAAGTAAATATGCCTTGTAACCTATTTATATGTTGAGCAAAGAGACTTACGATTATCATAAAAGTATTTGAACTTCTATTCCCGATATGAAATAATTCCATAAAATCAGATTGTTCATGAATAAAAATGTCAATAAAACAGAAAACAAACTAATTTTGACGTAAAACCGTAAAGAACAAGTGGCAAACCGCAAACGCATAGAAAAAAATTAAAACCGACTCCGAGAGGCGACAGCGACAGGTTGAGCCACGGTTTGCGGATGTCATAGTACCTACCTACCGTCTAACGTCTAACTGAATCGATGATCGCTAAATAAATACGTTAACTTGCAATCTTGGAGGAATCACTATAATAATAATAAATACTTGCAATACACTTGGGCGCTACTACGCCAAAATCAGTGGAGGGGGTAAATTTTATAAAAAGCGCATCCGACAAATATATCAAAACATATTGACCAATAAAAGATATAAAACGTTCACAGAATGTATGATTTAATCGAAAGAATGGTTTCTGCAAAATTTGGCAATTCCATAATTTTGTTTTTTTTTTTTCCCGCCCTGTAAAGTAACCATTTTGGAGTTACACGATTTGCATATTAAGGTATCGAGGAGAAAGTTTTTTTACATCTACTGGTAAGAAACGTACCGGTATTATACCATAAAATACGGTAGCTTTGGTATTTTTCGTAGTTAATTTTTTACGTAAGAAATATTAGACATTTCATTATGATTTCAACTAAGATCTTGGTAAAATATTGTTTCATTTCACGCCTCTTGCCGACGACTCCAAATTGAATTATTCATGATTCATGAGAACGACATAAATGAATTTACTTTATCTTTAGTATTATGTACATTGTAAAAAGCATATTCTAGCGTATAATACCCAAGAAAACTGTAGAATACGATAGATTTATGTCGTATAAAACGTTAAACTTACATACAGTAAAATGTTAAATTTAAAGTAAAATGTAAAATCAATCATTTGATTTTTATTAATTCAATAAAAAATGTAAAAATATAAATATGGTACTGTATAAAACCAACACCAATCTACATGCGTATGCAGGTAGGGGTTGATAATATACACTGCAATACGGTATTTTTCATAAAAAGCTTTTTCTAAAATTAAATTGGAATATAATGACTTTATTATTTAAAATAATTGATTATTTTGGTTTATTACACTCAACATTGAGTCTGTAGTGTAAAGCGGTTCAGTCACGATGTCGTTTTTAATTAAAAAAATGCTGGCGACAGGACCGCTGTTGATTCTAAACATCATGTAAACATAAAAAAAATAGGTTTAAAATGTATATAAATAGAATCAGAAAGGAATATAAAAAAAGACTTTGATACGACATATCATTTTATATTTTTAAGCTATCGTAGTGTTACAACTCTACTTAAGACTCAAGTAGTAGTATTTTTTATTATTTGTTGGGTTTACGAATATATCATAGGATCCTTAGAGAGAAAACGAGCAGAGTGATCAATAATAGCTGTAGAACGCCTCACTGCCCCTCCGATTATGTTGCCATGAACGTAACTCAAATAAATGGCAATTTTAAATATTGCTATATTGGCAATGGCAATACTGACGGTAATGAAGTGAAGGGACGGGATTCGTGAAATCAAAAGATTTTTTTCCGGAAATATGAGGACGCGATTATAGCTAATCAAATCACTTAAAATAGAAGTGCATTTTTGTAATATAAAACAGGGCCTATTTATGGAAGCCTTACGAATTTGTTACGTCAAACTTTGTTCGTTGCGAGTGTTCAGTGTTCAGTAGATAATTCTTTATGGCCGCGACCGGAAGCTGTCACCAATAACTTTAGTTCATTTTACGCTGGCTCCTATCTTGCCCTGCCCATTTTCAAGAAGTTTTACTTTAGAAAATTCGCTGTGAACATCCAAAATGGTAAGATTCTCCCTCTTAAAATGAGGTTATTCGATGTTGTCAATGGTCGTTTACAGTTAATCATTAGATACCTATGTTAATTTTTTTTTTGACAGTTTATCATGTTTATAAACCTATTTATTTGTTTTTATGTTATCGTCCTTAAAACATACTCTGACCGAGGATTTTCACAATTTAAAAAGGAATGTTTAACTTTTTAGACGGATGCACAAATGGATTGCGCTCTCGACTTGATGAGGCGGTTACCTCCTCAGCAAATAGAAAAGAATTTAAGTGATTTAATAGACTTAGTTCCAAGTTTATGCGAAGACCTCCTGTCTTCTGTAGACCAGCCCCTGAAGATTGCCAAGGACAGGAGTAACGGGAAGGACTACTTGCTATGCGACTACAACCGAGACGGGGACTCGTACCGGTCTCCGTGGTCCAACACGTACGACCCCCCGCTGGAGGACGGCTCCATGCCTTCGGAGAAGTTGAGGAAGTTAGAGATCGACGCAAACCACGCATTCGATCAGTATAGGGAAATGTATTTCGAAGGTGGCGTTTCCTCAGTATATTTATGGGATTTGGATCACGGATTCGCAGGTTAGTGTAAAATACCCGTATTATTATATTTATATTAATTAATGATAATATACATGGTGACACATCGGAACCGGACATTTTTGAAATAAACAATACTTATTCAGTTGATTTTCAAGGAAAACTATTATTTAATTTTTACCAAGTTAGGAATAATTTCTACCATTTCATTTCTTCTGATACTTTCACGGTTCAGCTGTAATTCACGCATATGTTAATGTGCGGATCAAGTGTTACTCCGAATGACTGCCCCTCTCTCTATGCCAAAGTTTTCAGGCATCCTCACAGTTTGTGCAAGTCCTGGGGAGTTTTTTTTTTTAGTGAGAGTTACATTTATTTTTTACCTTGCTTATGATGTACAAGGTTTATATTATTTCATCAAGGGGATTTTCTATCATTGTCTGTTCTAATTGATTATTTATATATTGTGTTGGGATCAGGCGGGATACATCTGGTGTGGACCAAAGGGAATGTCTCCGCAGGCCTGGGGGCTTCTTTCTCTTGATGTTACATGTTGCTCTGTCCGATTCAACCCATCTCAGGATCATTCGTTTGGACGATTCAGAGCTGAGAGGACAAGAAATTTAATCTACCACCTCTTCTATTATTAATATTCTCTTTTGACTCTGATTTCTACTCCAACTTATCATGAATATTACCTGTTTTTGTTATTTCACTCCCACATAACCGTTCACCAATGTAAAAAACCGATTCCTCCTCCTAATAGTAATCTAATTGACAGGAGTAATACTAATAAAGAAGGCTGGTGACGGGTCACAGAAGATTAAAGGCTGTTGGGACTCCATACACGTGGTGGAGGTTCAGGAGAAGAGCTCGGGGCGCAGCGCCCACTACAAGCTCACCTCCACGGCCATGCTGTGGCTGCAGACTCACAAGGAGGGCTCGGGGACCATGAACCTCGGTGGGAGTCTCACTCGCCAGGTATTGTACTCCATTCACGCGGTGGATGTTCAGGAGAGCTCGAGGCGCAGCGCCCACTACAAGCTCAGCTTCACGGCCATGCTGTGGCCGCAGACACACAAAGAGGGCTCGGGGACAATGATAAGGGTTGGTTGGAAGATATTGCTTAAAAGCAATAAACCCGCCTTTGTACAATTTATCTATACAGGCCAATGAGTTTACATATTTGAATAAACCTTTTGACTGACTACTTTTTCAATGTAGAGGTTTCAATTGTGCACCGTGCCTGTGCTAGAAATGCTAGGTGTATACAAAATGATATTTGTGGTTCATTGACAGACGCAAAGCTTGGAATAAATTATTACATAATATGCTTCAAACTATTTAGTAAAAAAAGAACACTTTTTTTTCTGGTCTTGGTACTCTTATCTGACAAATTCTGGTTTCTTTATCATTATTGAGAGAGTAGTATTTTAGCAAATAATTTTTTGGGACCCGTAAGAATTAAGATTTGCGTGTCCATAAACAGTATTCATATTATGTAAGACCCTTTGGGGAAAATATTTTGTATTGTGGCAATTTTGCATGCAAACAAAAAGTCATTATCATTCCACTCACATTCTTTATATATTTATATTGACTTGTTTTATCATTGTTACGAGTGAAGAGCATACTGTTTTAATATGCGCATTTGCAAATATTAAATATTATTTAAAATACGCCGGCAACCTTCAACTGATAATACCTACAAAGAGATATAAAGCTAGATAAGTTGATTTAATAAAGAGAAAGCAGAAGTTTAGTGAAACGTTGATGTTCCAGGCTGAACAGGATGCGGCGGTGTCTGACGCCAGTCCACACATTGCAAACATTGGCCGTATGGTTGAGGATATGGAAAACAAAATTAGGAATACACTCAACGAGATATATTTTGGTAAGGTTTAATTACTTGACTTTCACTATTTCATTATTAGAGAAAAAAGACAAAACTGGTACGCTCACTGAGAGAATGGATTATAATAGTATGCACTTTTAAATTAAATAAAACAATTTTGTTTTATGATTCACTTTATTCTGAAAAAAAAAGTAAAATAATGTGAATCACAAAACAAAGTTGTTTTATTTACATAATTTAAAAGTGTTTGTAATGATTTACAAAGTGAGTGTCTTTAATATAAATTATGGTAATAGTAAGAGTTGGAGGGACAGTTTTAAAAAAAAATCATTACATATGACGTGATGTACAAGGGTAACTGATCCAGAAAGGTACATTGATACTGTCTGTTGTGAATATTGGTTATTTTTCTTGGTTCTATGTCTTGACATTGACTGTTCTTCATGTCCATTTAAGATGAAAGTGTTGCAAAGTGTTGGTGAAAGTGTGCAAGCCAAAAAAACGGACAGTGAGATAGCAGATGCTCCACACTCTGTGAAGACTCATCATCCCTTAATTTGAACCCATTAAAGTAACTTGAGACTGACCACTAAATGTATAGCTGTGTTAATTTGAGAGTACTATACTATAGTGTGTCTTTTTGGAAAGTAGCTGCATCAGCTAAGGTGACCTGTGGAAGTAGCAGTATAAGTGATCCCTACCGTTTGGTCTGTCTTGTTGCAGGGAAAACCAAGGACATAGTGAACGGGCTGCGGTCGGCCGAGTCCCTGGAGGAGCAGAAGCGGCAGGTGGAGCTGCACCAGGACCTGGCGGCCGCCCTGCAGCGCCGGCAGGCGGCGGCCACCACGCGCCCAGCAGACTGAGTGCGCCGCCTAGTTCATTCATTCGTAGCCTAACTTAATTTTACTAATCTTCATTTTATAGTATTTTTATCTTAAATTTTCTATTTATACAAATCATTTTTCGATAGCTATAATTTACTGAAATTATAAGGAAATTTGCTGTTACTTATTTGGCATGTATTAGTGGAAATATTTATTTTACTAAAGCTATTGATTCGCTAATGATTTAAGTAATTCTAACTGACACTAGTAAGTACTTTATATCAGATATACACAATATAATATACCCTAAATATGTAAATAAATGTTGTCTACCCGTGTATGGATTATATTTACACCAAAACTAACAATCTTTTTACAACCTATGTTGAGCACAACTACTTAGTTCTACGTATGTTGTTATTTATATTCATATTATATTATTTAAGTAACCATATGATTGCTTTTTGTTTCATTTTCACTAACCAAAAATGGAATCTATTACCATATTACGGATGTATAATTACATTGTCTATAAATGAATATTTTCCGTCACCTTTGGTTCCGCAGAAATACAATAATTACGGCCAAATAAATATTTTAAGACTGATGCTCTCTTGTCGGGATTTCTCCACATACTGGAATCAGTAAGGTATTATGTAATGCTTTAGATACTATTTTATTTTGGTTTATAAGAAACATTGTTTCCCCTATAGCATTTAATAATATGTATTATTGTTTATAGGGTAAATTAAAAAAAGTACTTTTTTTCCCAGAATCACTTACAGTATAAATTACATAGATATATTATAAAACAACCACTGAAATATGGACTATTCCCTATCTACTTATAAATATTGTTACGTTACTCCTAATATAAAGTCAGTCGTGAAAAAGATCTAAGTTGAGCCTAAAGACATACGACCCATTGCACGTTTTGTGGGGCCGAGTTGGTCACAATGGTGCAATAAACCCCTTTATTAGTATTTTTTTAAATTATGCCTATTGCGGTTACCTTGTCTAAGTGTAGAGCTTCATGCGTTAACCTGTTTAGAGCTCAGCTGAGATTCATTTCGCAATTGACTTTCACTCGTTGAGTTTGGCGGTTTGAAAAAAGTAAATGATATGCGTTTCCTATCTTAAAGGGTGAATTTACATACATGTTTTGTGAATTATAAATTCTTGATCCACATTTTCCTGCTATACAGCAGTTATGTTTAAGAAAAATTGTGTATATTTCTGTGGATGATTTTATTTTTGCCTTACAAAGATAACTTAAAGGAAATCTGTACATATAAATATTGTTTTTGTCTTTGCAATCAACCACCCATTCAAATATAATGCATTCAAAGTATTTGGCTTTCCTTTTTGTCGTAAGGTTCCATTTTGTTTGTCTTTAAAACTTTAAATTCTATTTTTCAATACAGGGTGTAACAGAACTCGATGTACAAGCGGAAAACTGGTGGATCTACGTCATATTTGGAGTTGATTTTGTTCCATGACTTTTTGATTTGAGCCTTTAAAAAAACCAATTTTTTTTTTTTTTTTAAAAGTCTGTTTTTCCGTACGTTATTCCGGGTTAAGGTAATGAAATGAACGCCCCGGGAGCTGAACGCATGAGTTGAGAACACCGCTGTCTCCCTCTTTCCTCCACACGAGTCCGAGGCGATGCAACGAAGTATGGAGGAGAGAGGGAGACAGCGCCAGCGGTGTCCTTGACTCGCGAATAGACTTTAATACACGTGTTAAAGTTTACATACTAGGTACCAACACAACACAAGCAGATTTGGTAAAGCAGATTTATTTATTCCATGTCACAAATACCATCGATGTCTAATGTAAAACAATTGATCGATATTAGTACCTAAAAATTAATCATACCACAAAGAAGCTTCAAGCATCCGATTAATCCGATTTGAAAGATGTCACTTATTGATTTTCACGGAATTTTCGGAACTTTCGCTACACTGGACTAGCATAATATCGTAATTAGATATTATTTCATTTTAATTTAAACTTATCACCCAAATATTCGTTTTAGTTCGAACGTAATTATACTTATTCGTTTTAAAAAATACGCCTAAAAATGACAAGCCTGCCCGCCGGTTGCGTCATTATTTGAGGTTATGTTATGAACAAACAAACAAAAATGGCGCCCCCCCCCACTCCACAGCGTCAGTGCCGCGATTCTAAATGAGTCGACAAGCCTTTTCGAATATGAATTTGTACTGAATTCGTATGCGCAGAAGTCCTGCCAAAAAATACAGAATACCGACCCAGAACATATGTTTCCAACCCGAAAGTAACCAACTCATTTCAAAAGACCAGTTAAATTGCAAAGTAAAATGGCTTTAATTCTTATTAAAATGCGGTTTTTTGTTATGTTTTCTTAATGATATATGTTTTGATCAAATAAATGATATTTGACAACAATTTGCAAAAAATTATGAAAAAAAAAAATCAACTTCTAACTCGATTTTCTCGAAAACTATGAGTCTAATCAAAAAATTTATTTCACAAAATCGACTCCAAATATGACGTAGATTCACTGGTTTTCCGCTTGTACATCGAGTTCTGTTACACCCTGTATATGGAGTGTAAGCCCTTCTACAATTCCCGATGGATATATTAATTTAAAAATTGCAATTCAATCCAAGACGTCCATAGAGATTTCAATTTGTTAACGAAAAGTGTACTAAATAGACAAAACGTGATATTTGAATTCAGTTATTGTGCAAACGTTTTCACTGTAAAGCATAACTCATTACAAAACACAAGTCGTTTTACTTTCCCTGTACCGTCCCTACTTTCCTGTTGTAACATTCTGCCCCAAATACTTTCCCTTATCCGCACCAGTGGTGCATAGGGCACTGCATTGCCACATCAAGTGCACTGTGTCTTGATCATTTTATTACATGAAGGTAAGATGATCAGTCATACGCTTCAGTGCCAGTCCAAGGCATCACACATGAAATATTAATTTGAAAATCACATGTAAATAAATATTTCATGTTGATACCCTACGGGAATCGAACCTGTCCGACATACATTATGCTGAATAAAAATAATTTAGAACTACTCCTCATTTCCTTTGGAATTTGGAAACCGGCAAAATACCGTACGATTCGTGTTTTATAATTTTTAAAGGCTAAATGTTCCAAGAAATTCCTTTTAAGTCGTGCAATTCGAAATACATCTTTTACTGCACATTATCAATCCATTTCGTTCCCTATGTTGAGTGGATTCTACAACTGCCTCTGATCAGCTTAAATTGAATAATTTTAATTCAAGAGTAAAAATTATACATATCAACCAAGTAACAAAATGATTTTAAGGAAACACGTATCGAGACATACCCAATATTGAACTCGAAACCTAGTGCACAGGATATTTTGTAGTGTAACAAGGGGTATAATGTTGAGGTCGCGAGTTCTATTCCTGGCGGGGGTCAATATGATTTTTACATAAAAATATTTCATATGTGATACTCAGACTGGCGCTGAAACGTAAGATTGATCGTCTTGCCTTCATGTAAAAAATTATCAATATTTACTGCAGCTGGTTTATCAATGCAGTGCCCTATGCACCATTGGGTTGGATAAGTGAGAGTAGTGGTAATAAAGGGGTCAGTTTTTTACTTTTTTTTAATACTATGAATAGGAATTGTTGACAATACACAGTCAAGAGTTCCATAATATGTAAAATGAACAAACAGCTCTGAATGCAAAACTATCGGCATTCTTTTAAACTAGCCTTGAAAAATGGCTACAAATTTTCAATACTATGTATGTAATTTATGT
This sequence comes from Micrasema minimum, assembly GCA_022494985.1. Taxonomy (NCBI): domain Eukaryota; kingdom Metazoa; phylum Arthropoda; class Insecta; order Trichoptera; family Brachycentridae; genus Micrasema; species Micrasema minimum. Next base: position 6,366 of record JAGVSP010003180.1, on the reverse strand, counting down.
AATTTTTATGTAATATGATTAACATTGAAAAATAGACCTTTTCCATAAATGTTGAAATTTCGTTCTGGTATCTACAAAAGCAAACTTTATTAGATAAAAATATTTTTTCTTTCTTTAGTTTGGCAAAAGTAATCAAAATCAGAGGTACAGAACTCAGACTCAAAAATCATGTTGACCTGTGTAATACTTGTCTTTATTTTTAAATAGTCCTGGCAAGATTTTTTAAAACAATTTAATAAAAAAAAACCCGAAGAATGTTGTGCACAAAAAATGAGATTTTTCAGGCCAGATAAAAAATTCATTATAAAAAAATAAATGTATAAAAAAATAAATTTTTGTTGAAGATTTTGATCGAATGTGTAGGACTTGAATTTTTTTTTTTCTTTCTCATAAGCTTTCATTAGTACCGCAGATTAAGTTGAATTGCACAAAATCATATAAAATGCTGTTTTTGATTTATGGGTAGAATTAATTTGACAAAATCCATGAAATTTGACAATTTGCAAAAATTTATCGAAAAAAAATTACTTCATACTTAATTTTCTCGAAAACGATAATTTTTTTTGAATTCTAGTTTAAAATCGTTTCCAAATATGATGTAGATTCACTGGTTTCCCGCTTGTACATCGAGTTTTGTTACACCATGTACAGTTAATAATGTTAATATGTTATTTGTTTTTTTTTACATTTTTAAAACCAATATTTACATCTACATAAAAAAACATTAACCATCATGTCAGCCATACAGTTTTCTTTTTATACTGGACAGTTTTAAGACTGCACAGGAAACTGTCCCGTATAAGACGTCTCACACTTCGATCAGCTACATCTACAGCTATAGGCAGGGTTTTAGTACCGACCCGTAATCAGCGCACAAAATTTGGAGATCGCGCTTTTGGCTGCGGGCCCTGTGGCTTGGAATGCTCTCCCACCAGAAGTGCGCAACTGTGAGAGTGAAGTGATGTTTCGAAAGAAACTTAAGACCTACATATACGTTCTCAAAATCTTTTGATTAATTTTGATAATGGTATTTTCTACTCAGAAATTGAGTTTTCAGTGTTATACGAAGTGCGATCCAGTGGATCCGGGTGAAGAGAAAGTGACTAAACACGAAGACTACACATTTGTGTTGGTTAGATAGAGGGAAGTCCTTTGGCCCCGGGACAGGTTAGTAACTAGAAGGCTAGTGTAATGAAACCCAGTTTACATTTTATAAACCATTTATTAAAAAAATTATAAATTAGCAGCTTCAGGCGCAAGTGCCGCAAAACATTGCTTGGAAACGCAACAAATTACTTTTATACACAAAGATCACCTCCAGGGCTAATGGACTTACCCCTACACTATTATCAAAATGGGTTGATTGCTCCTCTCTGCAACTGTTCAGTACCAGTACTAAAGTTACTATTGTACACAAAATGAAACATCACTAATTTACAAAAATACATTCATTACTAAAGCTGCGACATCATGATTTCATTATTGAGATTATGTACTGATCGATAATATTGTTTCTCCGATGCAATACTCTCGCTGTTGATTTTTTTTTGTACCTTTTTATGCTTTATATATTCAGATTTATGTTAGCACACGTGAATAATATTTTTACCATAATTACAAAGTTATTTATTTGTACGAAGAAAAAAAACTCTAGTGGGTACATTAGGCATTAATAAATAGTTAATTATTATTAACATACACTTAATAGTAATAATTGTTAGTGAGACCTGCGGGTAGTAGTATAGGAGAAGGGACTGCTGTATTCTGTAGAAGACAGTGGGATAACATTACACGCGCAAGCACCAGGTGACCACAATCCACATCCCGGGAGTACTACGGTGCGGCGGTGGAGAGCCCACCGCAGTAAATAAAGGTTCAGATTTTCCACAAAGGATTTTATTGGTAAAAATAATTGCAGAAAATGATAAAAAATCATCGTCAACACTTTTCCTTAAGTAGCTCCTTCGAGTATAGTGGAACGTGCACTACATCCGTCTTCACTCTCCTTAACAATAGTACTCTAGGATATTAGATAATTTAGTTTAGGGAGATGCGCCCGTGGGACACACTTAATGCACAACTTGAGATCACCAGGACCAGGTAAAGCCGAGGAAGGGAGCGAGTGCTTACATTCTTCCTTATTCTCGTCTCGCCGGAAAATGGTTCAAATCGTCGGAAAAATTAACGCTCCATATTATTTAAATTTAATTTCATTTTATTAATAAACTTTTCAACTTGTCATTGTAAATATCAAATCCCGATAATATAACAAACACACTGCAGGGACCGTAATATCCGCGCACCGACTAAACCCGCACCACGCCGCTGGGGCAGTGCGCTAGGAAGTAGTAAATACAGGCTGGTAATGGGTAATGGAATAGGCATGGAAAGTGATCTTCTCTAGCTAGATTATTATGTACAAGGCCGGCGGCCCCACAGCGTCGTCCTTCTCGGTTCAAGTCGTATAAATAGGATAACAAAAGGCGGACAGGTTCCACTGGGCGTGATGCACTCACTCGGCGGCGGCGGCTGCGACAACTTCCTTCACTTCCGCACACAAAACTTCCACCTTCTTTTGTCATTATTATATATATTTATAAAAGACCAGTCCATGTATTATGTTAAATGTATCATTACAATAATGAGTGTTGTTGGGGCAGAAGGGAACAGCCGCAGCCTATTTGTCAAGGGCCGTGTTGGCCTTGATGGCGATCACACACTCTTCTCCGCAGGACTTGAGCACGGTGCACTGCAAGAGAGAGGGGAGTGGTTAGTGGTAGTGCTAATGGTAACGGTGGTGGCAGTGGCCATGCGCGGCTAGTCGACGCTCTACTCACCAGCAGCTCCTTGCCGCCCTCGAAGTCGGAGCGCAGCTGCGTGCCGAGGTCCCCGTCGGGCACCTTGAGGTCCTCGCGCAGGTCTCCGTTGTCCGCCATCAGGGTGAGGTAGCCGTCGTCGATGTCCGTCAGCTGGTAGTCCTCGCGCTTCACGTGCGGCACGTCCATTGTGGGTGGAGGGACAGATGTCCTCGTATCTGGGGAACAAACAGACTTCAAAATGTGCTAATGTTCGTAATAATAGTCGTGACTGATATTAACATTTTACGATCTCTATATAGCGGTGTAGATACTGAACAATTTATGTAATGAATGACCGAGTAAACTAACCTACAATGTAAGCAAACTGGTTGCAATATTGATTAACAGTAAAAATTCCAGATTTAGCTAATTCAAATTTTTTTTTTACAAAAATTGTGGATTTCTAATGGGGATACTTCACTTTACGTGGTAGAGCTGTCAAAATTCCACAAAAGTTTTTACTCTCTGGATTATAGAGGTACAGCATAGAAATGGGCAAAGCTGTGATTTGTTGGATTTAAAAATCTTAACCTACTGTATAAATTTCGCTTTTAAAAGCTATTTGATTTTAAATTATTTTATTAAACTCAACCTATTATTAGCCTACTGTATAAATTTCATAACCTATTATAAAGGATATTGCTTTTAAATAGCTATTTGATTTATATTATTTTTATTAAACCCAACCTATCTTAACTACTGTATAAATTTTTATAAACTATTATCTATGGCTTTACCAATAGACTTGTTCTCATAAAAGTTACCATGTAAAGTGAAGTATCCCCTTTCGAACATACACTAATATCTATACTGCCGCCCTGATCATATCCAAAGTACTTACTTGACAACTTATAGGAATATCTTAAAATTGTAATTTAGCATCATACTTTCCATTATACATATGCAAACTTTTGAGCGATTAGTAACTATGCATATCTTAACAAAAATACATTAAATATTCAACATCTGTATAAAAGCTTAAAGTATAAATTTTTCTGTAAATGCAGAGAATTAAATGAAAAATCACAAAATTATCTGCAATTTGTATATAAATGGAAAAATTAATAAGATTGGTAACTTTGTCGATTGCATGTAAAATTCAAACTTTTTTTTATTAAGAGCATACCCATCCCATTCAAGTTCCTCGATTTTCTCCCTGCAATTTAACATTAGAGCCATGATTTTTTCACACATTTTAGATATCGACCAGATGCGTGTTTGCATCATCTTATTTTAAAAATATTTTATTTGTTAAAGAAGATAAATAAATGATTAAAAAAATAAGACTGTAAAATATGTGAGTTTTGTAATTTTTGCTTTATTTTTCTTCCTTCACAGAAAATGTTGCGCAATACGTCTGGGCCAACTGATTCTGATAGATCTCAGTGCTGATTCCGAATAATAACAAATTGTTAATAATCATGTCAGTTGCGTTGGTTATGTTTAGAATGGCAATACTGCCAATAGAGCATACGCTCTACATAGTTTCTGGGAAGATAAGCAAGATGCACAACATATAACGAATGTTGGTGAATTAATACTAGGTAGTGTATAATTCTTACTCTCATTTATTCATTTTCAGTAGTGAGGCACTAACACAGGGCAGAGTCAGTGTAAGGAACAAACTTATGTAAACATGGGCAATGATGGTGTAAACGGCAGTGTCGGTGTAAACATGGGCAATGTTGGTGTAAATGGCAGTGTCGGTGTAAACATGGGCAGTGTAGTGTAACTAGGGGTTAGTACGATGATGAAAATTAGCATGTAGATGCAACAAGTAACGATTGTACTTACTTTTTGCCATTGAATATGTCGATGCCGACCATGTGAACCTTGGCGTGACCGTGCTTGCCAGTCTTGGAGGTGGACATCTCCACGATCTTGCAAGGCCTGCCCTTGAGCATGACGAAGCCGTTCTTGCGCAGGGCGCTGCACTGCATGGGGAAGGTGGCCGAGGCGCCGGAATCTCCGGTCTCGAAGTGGGTGTCCTCCATGTCGGACATTGTGGAAACTTTACTTGCCTAATCTGTCTTGCTGACGACTTCGCACGGTCGCGCGGACTCAGTGCGATGCTCTGGAAATAACACCAAATCATTTATTAGTGGAGGAACAACCTACTATTTATTTGCGCAATTAATTTACCAACGAAAGCTCGGTAGGTACTGTTCACCGAGAGAAGAGTCGCCTACTCGACGCAACAATGAGGTTATTTTCAAGCACAAATATGTCGCATCGGATCTGTAAAAAAGTGTACGCGTCAAAAAACCAAACTTCGATTGCGAAATCGGCATACTTCGAACAGCTTAACTGATTTCTTTGTTAGAAGGGGGCGGTTTTGCATTTTTTTCTATAAATTCCGCAGAAACCGAGTTCCGACGAGAAAATATTGACCTCTAGTGGCACCATGATGTAGACATGTGGCTCTATAGGTATCAAGTATACCTTGGAAAAGTTAATGTTCTCTCATTGTATCAACTTGGTAAACTGATGACGAGCATTTGATCACTTTTTTTCGTAAAATTGTATTCCGAATTGCGATAGTGCTTGCCAAAATAAACCGAAAGCCGACAAAAAGACGTGGTTTGTCAAGTCAAACCAGCCGGTCAAAACGGGCCACAAAAACATTTCACTGGGGGGTATGATCACTATGAGACTTTTGATATCGAAGTGATGTACGTACAACACCGGAAAATACTTACAAAAAATCAATTAACACAGTTAACTACACACAAATCCACGGCGAAATGGAAAATTTCATTTATACTCACATGTGACTAAGATGGGTTCTTCAACCGAAAGACCCTGTTGCGCCTGCGTAGCGGATTTAAGACTCATTTCCTGCGACGGGGACGACAGTTACGGCTTCAGCGCAACTACTTCGTGCGGGAATTTCAAAATAGTTTTTTATTTTCTCAATAGATCAGCGGTTTTACAGTTTATTTTAAATTATTTCATAAGTTTCATAAATACACCTAATTTCGTATTACATTATAATGCCTGAGATATATACTCGCAAAGAAAAAAAAATATTTTTTAATGGTTTTTTATGTTTAGAATACAGAAACCTGTTTTATTAACCGCGTAAAGCTATTTTTCATTACAGAGTAAGCCGTAAGATGTCGGTAGTTAGTTTAAATTTACAAATCATTACACGTCACCTTTGACGTTTAGATATTATGTTTTTGGCGGGATAATTTTCGTGATTTTTCAGTAAAATCGTTTTGCTTCCAGTGTCACCGTCGCGCGACGGTCGCGTCGTCACCGATACCTAGATAGAACCATAACGCATACTAAAGCGCACTTTATCGAACTGCATTAAGTACATTTTATTTATTTTAATTTTTATTGGTTGTTACAATATTTTACTTTAAATCGAAACACTTATAGATACGTACAAAATGAGCCTAGCTTCGTTTAGTTAGAATATGTCGGCGCATTGAGCATTCTCGACAAATTTTAGTAGGTACCTACCTAGGTAAAAACAAAAATGCATTTATTTCCTAGATTA
>JAGVSP010003179.1:0-23664 GCA_022494985.1 Micrasema minimum | reverse complement strand
AGGTCGTTTGATAATGTGGGGGGATGAGAAAATACCTTTTACAGTAGTCAAATCTGATGGAGGGTTTACATATGATACCTCGGATATGGCTTGTATCAAACAACGTATCCAAGAAGAGAATGGAGACAGACTCATATACGTTACAGATTCTGGTCAGTCAACACACTTTCAAATTTTATTCTCCTGCGCCAAAAAAGCTGGGTACATACAAAATCAAAAAGCTGAGCACATTGTATTTGGACCAGTTTTAGGAGAAGATCGAAAAAAGTTTAAGACCCGCTCCGGAGAATCAATTAAGTTGATAGATTTACTCGATGAAGGGTTAAAACGATCATTAGATAAGTTGATCGAGAAAGAAAGGGACAAACATTTAAATTCCCAAGAACTGAAAGCAGCCCAAGAAGCGGTAGCTTATGGCTGTATCAAGTACGCAGATCTCTCTCACAACAGGGTTAATGAGTATGTATTTTCTTTTGATAAGATGCTAGAAGACAAAGGAAATACTGCTGTATATCTACTGTATGCTTATACTAGGATTAAATCCATCGCCAGAAATGCTCAGCTGCCAGAAGCCGAGCTAGAGAAGGGAAAGCAAGATTTAACTCCCTCATTAAAACATGACAAGGAGTGGAAGTTAGGAAAAGTTTTGCTCCGGTTCTCAGAAATTATTCTTAAAATAGAGAAAGATTTGTATTTCCACTCCTTGTGTGAATATTTGTACGAAATAGCTTCATGTTTTACTGAATTTTATGACGCCTGTTACTGTGTCGAAAAGGATTCAAATGGCAAAATTACAAAAATACATGTAGATAGAATTTTACTTTGTGAAGTTACTTCTAAAGTTATGGAGAGATGTTTCAATATCTTAGGACTAACACCAGTATCCAAAATGTGAAGTCTGTTAGTATAATTTATTTATTAACTAAGATATAATTTGTCATTTTGTAAGCCATCATTATGTGGCAGTTTTAGCTGTTTTGTAAATGCATATTTTTTCTACAGTAAAATGATGAATAATTTATAATTTTTTTAATCTAAACCAATCACAAATGTTAGAAATATATCCGAAGAATGCCTCCATAGGTACTGACAAATTCTGTTTTGACAGCTTCCTCGGAGAAAAAGTCCAGAGATAACACCAAGGCAATGGTGGAATGACAATGTCCAGAAAGACACAGCCGGGATAGAAGTTGCTGACTTTTCTGTCTAACAAGATAAAAGAGAGTGAAAGAAACTTCTTTTAGAGAAGGCATCGAGAAGGAGCGGCATGTAGACATAAGAAGAACTAAATTAAAATGATTAAACAAACATAATAGAGTCGAAGGCCCTTGATAGGAATCTCTAGGTTCGAATCACGCTCCACCACAACTTGTTTCCTGCTTTCTCTGGCACTGTTATTTCTGACTGTTTGAAAGCAGTGAATTGAACGATTGAGTTGTAGTTTTCTGCACTGAGATCACCAATGTATTTACATGTAATAAGTCAATTTGAAAATCTAAGCGTTTATCGACCTTGGGTCGATGAAAATCCATACATAAATGCTTGCATTGACTTATATCTATAAATATGTAGATGGGTACATTGGTGATCCCAGTGCTGATTTGTACTCCGGATTAGAAATTCTAAGTTTGAATATTCTGATATGTTTTAAGGAGCAAAGATTTTTTATTGAAAAAGTAATTTTAATATTAGAAGAGTAGGTTAAAACTGAAAATGGTCAATCTTCATATATTGCCGCTTGGCTAACAACACCGCGCAAGTCGAAAATTTCTCTTGTTGTTAAATAGATAATTTTTTCCATAAGACATCTAAATTTATCTTGAATTTGAAAAAAAAAAAAAGTTTATTAATGGTCCTGTAATCTTAACTAAAATGACTTGCACGGTGTTGTTAGCTTAGTGACGATATTCTGAAAAGGGTAATTTTTGCATAAATTATTTTGTTTTACAGGATAGGTTTCAATCAAGTAGACAAAACTAATTCCTGTTACTGTTTTATGATTTTCTCCTATTATTGAAAGCTAGAGAGATTTAGATTATAAATGGATTTTGGAGATCACGATTACTGTAATTATTATAGTATATGTTCATAAAATAATTTTAGACCAGTCAATATAAAAATGTTAGTATGGAGTTTAGGATTAATAAAAAAGAATGAGATTAACATACATACATTTATTTTATTTGGTTTTCAGTAATAACAAACACTGATCTAAAATATTACACAATTTATACTCAAACCATCTACAAGGGAGTGTAGTATAATATCTGTATTCAACACAACTACAAATTCTAGAGAGCTTTTATAATGTGAAGTAGTTGCACATAAAACATTAAAATAAATGGTTGGAAATTTTCCCAGTCATAGGATTACGGCGAAATTGAAAAAGGAGAATTATGTACTGTTTTAAGATTTGTGAGTATTTTAGATCTACAGATATCTTTATATAAATAACCTATCAAAACTACTGCAACTAAATTGACACAATTTTTAATGTAACACTTCTAATGTAATTGATTGAGTAAAGGGCGAATTCAATTTCAGTTTGAATATTTTATCGGATAAAATGAAATATGATTTTATATCTATGTAAGTACATTTGTATTTTTGAAGGGAATGAAAGCGTAACGAAATGAGGGAAATACACAATGGATACATATCGTCGACGAAGAAACAATACCACCCAAATGCCAATAGTTGAATTTTATAGGATAGATGAAATACATTACACACTTTTCCTTTTTTTGACCGGCTGGCGATTTAATAAATATTTAAAAAAAAAAATTACCAATGTTGGTTAGCTGGTATTACTTCCTTGCCCTGTCATCCATAAATATCCACCAGATGGCGCGCATGTCTGTTCATTTAGTTCCACAGACATGTATCAAATTTAGTAAAAAAGTGTTTTTGAACTGTATGTCGCTTAGTCGGTATTGTTTCTTCGTTGATGATATATAAGGATAATAAACCTTCTCAACTATTAATACAATATTGATAAAAAATCTGATTTCAATTTATAAATAGGCAGTGAAATTAAATTATAATGAGATTTTAATGATGATTCAGTTCACATTTTTAGTGAAAAATGGTTTCCCTTTTCGATAGACTTCTTAGTTTATAGAAGTTATTTTATTGTTTTACTTTTTAACAGGTACGAAGGCATAATATTTTTAAATTACACATCTAAAATAAATAACTAGAAAATCAATTTTTTTTCAATGTGATGTTACAAAAATATGCTGACATAAAGCAGTTCTTAGTTATGTTTTGTGGTTGCTCCGTTGGTCAGATACAATTAAATAATATTGTTCTTGTATTTAAAAAAAGTTCTAAATATAGAGAAAAAATTAAGAGAGTTTTGATGGAAGCTAGTATTATGTGATAAGTATGAACAATATAAATACAAGAAACAAAATTGAAAAATGTGATCATTTTTATCACAAAGTAAAAAAAATTCGTTAACATTTTAAAGATGCATTCCTATAATTCTAGGGCTACAAGTCTTTTCATTTACAAGTCTTTATTGAACCCATACACGAAATAGAAGCAATATTTTTTTATATTAAAAAATATATCACTGGTTGTTTATTTAACACCAATAATTATGAGATTTATTAGGACTATTACGAGGGTAGAGGGTACAAGATGTAAACCTGGCAAACTCCATTTGTCACTAAAGCTTAAAATTTCCTTAAACGGTTTAGCATTGTTTTACTATCCAGATTTCAATTTTACATGGGAGTTTTACAGGTTTGTATCTGGAACCTCATATTAATTACATCAATAGATCTACACACAAATTTTTGCTATATTTTAGGGTGAGCTCTGAGCACACAAGAACTTTAAAGCATAAATTCTACATACATATAAATATGTACAAAGGTATTCTTTGAAATAGTAACATAAGGTCAATGTGATATTACAATGTAGTAGTTGTTTTTATGTGTGTTGGAAGATCATTAGATAGAGTATAAAGTAAGTTAAGGTATCAAAAAATTAAGAAATTACTATTAAATGATTTTTTTGAAAGTTTAGAATATTTGCTTGGGCAAAAAAGTCTGCGAGTATTTTTAAAAACATATTTGATATTTGCAAAATTGAATGAATTCAGGTGTATTATTTTTAGCAAGAAAACATTGAGTTTTGAAACAAGTGTGTAGGATTTCTTACACGTAAGATTGGAATTCTACGATTCCATCAAGTTGTTGTACAACTAAATTACATTACAGGTTTTAAGAAAATGGAACTTCATTTTTTCATTGACAGTTTTGTTGATTATTTTATAACAATTTGCCCAAATTTCATATGGAGTTTCTTATAACGGTTTCACTATAGGCTCTAAGCTATCCACCCTAATACAATTATTATGGATTTAAAATTAAAAGCAAAATGATTTTAAAATATTGCATTCTTATGACAATATATTAGCACACCTAAATATGAACTTACATGTTTGTATATGAAGCTAACATTTTAACAGAATTTTCTAATTTGTCATTCATAAATAATTCGTCATGCAGTCGGTATTAGCGATATAAGAGGATAATTACATAGTTGACATAACTTTATTAGCATAAAAAATATTATGGCATTAATAAATACTTGTAAGAAAAATTAAATGAATATTTTTGGATTTCGTATTCATCTTAAAATTACTTAAATTTAATTAAATATGTAATTTATTTATGTAATTACATAAATAAGGGAAAACCAATCATATCAACCAATACATGTGTTGTATACGCTAACTCAACTTTAAGTTTCTATTACAGAAACGTTATAATTTTAGTAGGTATATTCGATCATGATTATTGGTAGCCATTGATATTTAACATAAGACAATACGCAAAAGAGAGAGCATAGTTGATAAAATTTTAAAATAATCGTAAAATTGTTAGTACCTATTTTTAATTATCACGTATTAATTTTTAAAATAATCGTTACCCTAGCTGAAATGATAAAAATCTCAGATGAATGTTAATCTGACATAATATTTAACCAACAGAGATCATATATTATAGAAAAAAGTTACTAAATTCACTATTACTGATTGGACACAACTACCAGATGAGATATTGTATAAAACTTTGTACAGCCAAAGTCTAAAAAGACTGCTGAAGTTGATAAAGGAACAACATCTGAAAACCTTTAGGCAGCAAATAAAACATATAAAGGAGATACAAAATAATTACGTAATATACACAATAATAAGGTAATAAATAACATATTACACCTCATCAAATAACTTTTGAATGTTCTTTTATCCTGTAACATTGACTGTAATAATTTTATTAATGAAAATCTATACAATATAGTGATGAGTTAAATGATTCTGTGATGGTTTTGTGAAATTAACCCTTAGAACAAGGGATTGATACTAATGGAAATACAGTAGCGGATTACAACTCTTATGTTGCAACGATTTAAGCCTCTAATATTTATTTTTCTTCATACAATTACAAACGAGTTGTTACATTTTTAGTGTATTTATAGAGACAGATAAGTTTGGAAAATATATGTAAATACAATGACATTGGAGGTGTGACGACAAAAAGACTAATATTGATGTAACCATCAAACAAATAAATTTGTGATTCAGTTTTTATAACCTTTTGAAAAGAAGGAAATTTTGACTTGAACGAAATTCTGTTATGTATCTCAAAAACTGGTTTTGTTTTGGCTTTTAATTTTTTAATCCGGAATTGATTAAAAAGTTTCTATCAAAAGAAATTTCATCAATTATTCCAACATGGCCACAAAATTTAAGGTTTGCCGGTCAATGCTTATGTCAATTTAGCCTTTCCGTCGTCGATATACAGGGGTGTAACAAAACTCGTAGTACAACCCGAAAACTGGTGAATCTACATCATATTTGGAGTTGAATGTGTAAGGTGACTTTTGAATCTGAGCTTGAAAATAATAAATTTTTTTCTACTCATAAAAGCTTTCATCTGTACCGCAGGTTAAGTGAAATTGCACAAATTCATATTAAAGTGCTGTTTTTTGTTTTGTTTTATTTATGGATAAGTATCAATTTGAGTAAATACATTATATTTGATAAAAAAAAAAAAAAAAAATCAACTTCGTACTCATTTTTCTCGAAAACTATGGGTCAAATAAAAAAAAATTATTCTATAAAATCGACTCCAAATATTATGTAGATTCACTGGTTTCCCGCTTGTACATCGAGTTTTGTAACACCATGTGTAATCACATCATGACTTGGAGTTTTGAATGTGTAAGGTGACCGCGATGCAACATCTCGAGAGTCGGAATCCGAATACATGTATGGCTTAATTCCTAAAAAAAGTTTGCTAATAATGCAGTAATACCACTTGTGTTTTCTCAATTCACATTTTTTTCTTTTATTTTACACATTAAAGTATTACAATCTCAAAAAAGTGGAAGGAATAATTATTATATCATAAATTAAGCATTGAAGGGGGTAAAGTACATTTGACACACTTTATAGAATTTAAGAAGCAGATCTCCATGATTCAGTACTAGCAATAATATTTCTACACATATTAAAAAGGAAATACGTAGGATTATTTACATAACTAGACAATTTACAACAAACAATTATTTATATAGTAAATATGTTACATCTACATAAAAAAATATAATAACAACTTTTTACACCATATTATGTCGTTGCTATGAGTATTCTGACATTCCAAGATTATAAGAGTAATAAAAAATATCTAATAATGACAGCAAAATGTAATACATTATACAAAAATATAATTTAATATCATCAGAATCTCTTTGCATACATTTCTAAATTCAAGGTCTAAAACATTTTAATAATTGCACAAAAAATATAAATAATAATAATCAATAATAAAAATGGGATCTGATTAATCAAATTATGCTTTACAAGGTACTAAATTAATTTGAACTCATAATTTTTATAAATAAATGTATTCTATATTGTACTGGATTTGAAGAAAAAAGTACAGGAAATGAACCTGAAATGTTTTTCTTCTGATTTTTCAATAATAACCAATACAGATAAAAAAACATTCATTTTTTATACTAATTTATAAGCATAAGATTTAATTGAGGTTCAATAAAAATATTTGGATAACAAGTATAGACTCAGTTGTGGCTGGTATTTGAACTAACAATATACTATGAAAAAGCCACCACTTAACAATATCCTTTAGTAAAAATGTGAATGAAAACACGTGTTTTGAAAACTTATATACTAAACAACACCAAACATTAAATTTAATACATCACTAATATTTGTAAAGGAGTATACAAAAGAAAATTGAGGTTTTTTTGGATTGGAGAGCTATGTAATATCGTAGGATAATTTTTAGTGGAAACTTTTACCACACAAAATACTGTGCGATAAATCATATTTTTAATGGAGATTCACAGTTTACTAATGAGAAATACAGTACATCATTCTATAATAGAAATTTAACATTTACAATGGGAATATACAATACACATCTCATGGAGATTCTACGTTAATATTACAGATTTTGCATAAGTTCGAGAGACGGTGATGTATCATTGTCATGTATCTCTTCATTGTACGGGTAAAGGTTGTTTAGTATGGCCATGTAGTGTATGGAGGCAGCTATTGCGACAAATATGTGCCAGATGGCGTGCGCAAAGGGAATAATACCATCAGACTTGAAGAAGAACACCCCGATTATGTACAGTAATCCTCCGAGCTTCAGCTCTCCCATTCCGGCAAAGTCATGCTGGAAATAAATAAAAATAAAAAAAACATTTTAATTTAATAATTGATTGCCATATTACAGTAGTTTATTATTAAGAGTGATCACTAGTGTATAAATCTAAGATCAATATGTTTACATTTTTAGAAACCAGAAAATGGAATTTTATTTATAAGCACTAACATATTTAAGTTTGGTTAGTTAATCAATAGCCAAATACAATTATGTATATACAATAACATCATGCTGTTTTTTTAAAATTATATTTTTGTATTTTTTTAAATAATAAATTTAATCAAGAAAATTCTTTACAATTTTATCTCACCTATTGACCTATTACCAAACTAATAGCATGATACTTTTGTGATTTTTTTACTGGATTTAAAGAACGAAATCATGCGCTACTACTAGTTAGATAAAATAATGTTACTTGAATGAATATACTACTACTACTACTACTTTCTCTTATCCGCACCCAATGGTGCATAGGGCACTGCATCGGTACACCAAGTGAATGAATATAGTTTGTAAAAATGTTTAGTTTGCTAAATTAAATAATTATTTGATTCTTACATCTGACATTAGTATTGCAATAGATGGCCCAATTCCAGTTATCAAGTAAAACAGGGTCTCCAAGTTTTTATATCTCTCGTGGAACATCTGTTGGTAGGCGATGCCCAGCGTAGCCAGTAACCATATGATCCATCGCATCTCTTCCAGTAAGGAGCCCTTGGGGGAGCCAATAGTCAGCCAGGGGAAGTAGGATCCGGCGATAAAAACGTAGATCATAGCTCGATCACAACGGTGCAGCACGTGTCTCATTTGGCTAAAAAAAATGAGACATTAAGTCGAATTTTAAACTCTACAAAAGATTTGAAATTATTTTATTGAAATATCTACAAAGAGAAAAATTTCCTTGACATGCCAAAATGTGAATGTTATTCATTAGATTTTTTGGTAACTTACTGTTTAATGTTACACTTTTATAAACATATGCAAATTTTAAAATAAGGTAACAACAAATGTCACGGGATGAAGAATAAAAACAATTTATAAAAATAATGGTTTTAGATGACGATTAGACGACCTAGAGACGATTAATTTGAAAAAAAATTTTAAAAGCTGAGAAATACCAAATATAAGAGACTGAAAATTATTTCAAGAATTGATGTAAATCTATGTAATAATAAAGGGAATGAGTTGTAAGATGATATTGATAATGTAAGTAAACATCATTGATTGATAATTGGCTAAAAAGTTGCGAGAAAAAATCAAATTGTCTGGGGAACGTGGTCAATGTGGGGTCAAAGACAAAAATTCCTAACTAGGTCAACGTTGAATTATATTGACGTTGATTTAGAAGTTTATAAATACAATAATCAATAGATACCTAAGAGTTTATTACATAAATATATTATACATGGTGAACTAAACTCGGTGTAAAAGCGGGAAACCAGTGAATCTACGTCATATTTGGAGTTGATTTTGCAGAATAAATTTGTTTGATTTGACCCATAGTTTTTGAGATTTTTTTTTGTTGATAAATTTTTGCAAATTGTTATCAAATATAATTTATTTACTCAAATTAATACTATCCACGAAGAAAACAAAATATAAAAACAGCATTTTAATAAGTAATTTAAATTTTACTTTAATCTGCCATACCTACTTATGAAAGCTTTTATAAAAAATTTTTTTTTTTTTCAAGATCAGATTTTAAGTCATATTTATTTCACATTCGACTCCAAATATGATGTAGATTCATCAGCTTTCGGATTGTACTAGGAGTTTTCTTACTGCAGGTATACGCATTAATGTCAAGTTGATTTTTAAATAAATATAATACCAATTAATTGCTAATGGAAAATAATTAAGTTTATTTTAATATATTATTGTAGTGTTAATTCAATCACAGTACTAATAATAATTACCACTATAAAAAATATGTGGACATCTTTTGGCAAGCATGATTTGAATCCAGAAGTTGTTACATAACAGAGTAGACATTATTTAGTACATCAATTACAAAGTAATACACTACTACTTCTATTTATAATGTTTTTGTACAATAAATTCAGGCTTAAAATAAGAACCATTCAGTTTTGTTAACCTATGAAAATTTTAAGTTAAATAATCTGAACTGAGGTGGAATGTGGAAAAGTGTTTGTCACCGAAAACACTTATCAACAAATAATAAACCAGTTTTAAAACTTTTTAAAACTATGTATCACTTGGCATTCACCATCAAATAACTTATTACTTCCATATTACATCTTTTACATTCAGCATAATATTGCACAATAAAATTTATTTAGGTATTTATTTATTATTTGCAAAATGAAAGAGATGGTAATCTGGGATTCATATTAGAATCTGTAGATTCGAATCATGCAGACATTCAATTAAAATAAACAGATATGAGTGGAGACGTTTCATAGAGGCGGACAGGCTGGGAGATAATAATAAGTAACTAATCATCACGCCATTTCCCCGAAGGTGTAGGCAGAGAGGTAAGAACGCCACGCCACTCTGTCCTGGCACACTTCCCCTCGCTTCCTCCACATTCATACAGCTTCTCAAGCTCGCACTAATAATGATAAAAAAATGATGAATGATGAAAGAACAGTCAGTTGTAAGGCAAGTGTGTCTGGGTGTAGAAATCGAGGAAGATAAGGCATGATAAAGTGCAACAAGTACTTGAAAGTGGAGATGTGAAAAGTCAAAATAATCGGAGTGCCTGTATGATAATAATTATAAATGTGGAATTAGAAAATGAAGTGTGCCAGTGGGACAGTTTGGTATGGGGTATGGCGCGACGGTTAGTTAGTTAGGAATGCTTACCAATTACTCCTGCAGTAGAACACAGAATGGAAGCTGGTGGATACGGCAAACAGCATGCTGAGCGCAGCCCCGTACACCCCCGCCGCCACCACCTGCGAGAAGTCCCCGCTGCGCCGCAGCAGCTCGCACGCCGCCAGCACGCTCGGCATCGTACACACTCCGTGGGTCAGCACGTTGGCCACGTGCTCCATCTGGGACACACAACACCATACTTAATTACATACATACATACAGTAGATTACGGTCCTTCCTAGAACTAACTACTACTATTTTAATCCCACGGCAACGAAAATGGATTTACGCAATTATTTAAAACGAAACATTTTTGTCTGAAATATTTATTTGAATGTGATTTTTCGTACATAAAAATATTTCGTCAGGTTATTGGCAAAAATTATTGGTAACTGCAGATTCTCTAAAACTTATTTTATTTGGTAACTGGCATCTAATAATCAATGTCTAGATCTAACAAAAGTTTAAAACTGACCTGACTGTATATAAATACCTTTTTGTACTTGTACTAAGCATTAAAATGGTAATATCGCAGAAGTAGTAAAATGTACTAACCTAAAAATATATTATATGATACCTAGTACTGGCACTTGAGCATAAGTCTGATCATCTTGTCGTCATATAACAAACGAGATTCATCAAGATTCACTGCATTTGGTGTACTAATGCAGTGTCCTATGCACCATTGGATGCGGGTAAGGGATACTAGTAGTAGAATGTTAGTAAGTATCAATATCATTTATAGATCTCACATCCAAAAGATAAAAGGATGCAGTGATGTTACCATTATTATTACTAATATTATACATGATAAGAAGTGTAAATGACCTACAGCATATCAACCTGAATTAATTTTATCAGTAGCAATCATAATGATTTCATTATTATAATAATGAATCAAAATAAATGTTCTGATAATTTGTAGATAACTTATAAGTAAATTTAATCCTACAATAGAAATTTATCAGAGTTTTGGTGGCCAGTGAATTACTTATTATATTAGTGTTAATGAATGTATTTTGTAAAGTAAATTTTATTTGTACAACGTTATTCGCATTTGATGAAAACATGTACTATGCAGTGCACAGTGCAGGGCAGATGTGGGTTCAATTTCCGTTGTGGGTTGCACAGTTTACATCCGCGCTGTGCAAGGCGTCGGACCATCTATTCTAATATTTCTAACCCAAAATAGATCGAAAATTCATGCAAGAATAGCCCTTTCGGATTTCGTTTTTTGTGAAAATGATACAGAGAATATTTTTAGACCACTGGTTGAATTAAAAATTTGCTGGCTAAAAAAGGGGTACTTATAGAAAGGTAGGTAAAGTGTAGTTTATCATTGTATGCCCCTTTGTGTGATAAAAGGCACAAAATCTAGGTGGTCAGCAGAGAAATAAGTTACTTTTATTTACACACCTCCAATGCTACTGTTTTTTTTTAAATCAAGAGAACATGGCATTCTGACATAACATGCTTCAAGTAGTTGTTTTCTTGACATAAGACACTCCACTTTGCAGAGTGGGATATTAAATAACGCGTCAACTGAAGTATTCCAAGGTAAAATATTCGTATTTATAAATGAATACATACATGTTTACACGTATAATAGTGGCTGATATACAAACCTCAGTAGGAACATAAGCTTGATTATGTGACGGCTTGTTGTTCATTAATTTGAGATCTTTTAATCTCTCCCACGGTATGCAATATCTCATAATCGTGCGACATTTTTCAATCTTTGATTCCAATCTCATACCTACAAAAGAGGATAGATAACTTTCTATTCTGGTTGTTTCAGACATGACTAGTACTGAGAATATAAGGGTACTGAGTAAGTATGTTATAAAATATTACAGATGTCTGCACGCTGGTCGCGCCAGTTAATCCAGTTCATTAATTAAGTTTTGGAGAAACCATACACCTGAATAAAGATTACTGCGGGACGGATTCACCGATTCGCGTAACGTAGAGAAAAAATAAAAAAATTTTTAGATTTGACACTTGGATTTTGACACTTCCCGGTTTTCACGGATATTTTCCGTTTTGGCGACCAGCGACCAATACGAGCGCACGCAAGCGCCTAGATTCGCATTGGGTACGCCAGGGCAAACGCCAGGGTACGCCAAGTGAACGCACTGGCAAACTTACATTCCTTACGTCACTCTATTCAGTGTTATAACAGTGAAAAACAAAAATCCTTAAAAGGTATCAAGTGTTCTAAACACGGTACTAAATTTGGATAATGTACTCAGCCTAACGTAAGTACAAGTTAAAAATCAAAAGTAATCAAGGACGTTCTATAATAAGATTAAGGGGATATAATAAACTCAAACGATGGATAAATGAATCAAAGGAAAATGAACCATACACAGGGCTGCGGCAGTACTTATGTACTTAACCACTTACTAGTCCGATTTCGTCTGGGACCGAAAACTGTACAGTTTCCTTTGTAGGTAGTTCCTTGTTCAGAAAACTGTATAAGTGTATTATCTTTGCTGTATACAGTCTGTCAAAAGACAGGCTAAACATGTATATTTTTTAAGCGCGATCATAAGTTATTATCTTACGTTTGCACACAGGAAATTGTTAATATGGCTAATTATGTAAATATGCAATTTTTGTTATTTACGTTTTGAAAAACATTCAAGATATCAATAATTACATAAAAGTTTACATGAAAAACATTAACTGCCATGTCAACTAAACGTCGCGCCAACCATTCAATATTAAATTTCATAAAGCTTTCACTTAACACGGGACAGTTTGCAAACTGCACAAGAAACTGTGCAGTTTTCTGTCCCGTACTTTCTGTCCCGCACTTTATAGTGCGCATAATATGAAATTTTCTTCAGTCTTTGCTTTCTATACATAAGTAGGATGCGTCTATTAATTTTAAGGCAGCTTAACCAAGTTTTGATGTAAGTAGCGCCTAAAATAAAAATAAATTACATAGACACTTCTCTGGTTCTATGCATCAACTTATATATTCAGTACGACCCTTTTTGCGCGCTTAGAGATGGGTGCAAAAAATCTGTTTTATAAGCTCCGTTTTTAAATATTTTTTTACGAGGAAACTTTTGAAATGATTATTTTTAATTTTTCACAGAAAAATTTCAAATCTTATTCACACAAAAAATATTACGGAATTTAAAAATATAGGACACTTCCCTATTAATATTGCGTCTTTTATATCCAAGTAAACATTAATGAAAACATAACATTGATTCATGAAAACATAAAAGACAACCCTTTTTTACCTTCTACTTCTTCTTTCACCACGTTCCCTCCTATGTGTGTTTCTGCTTTAGTTAATTCTAATTTTATTTTCCCCTACTACCGTGTATAACTTATGTAAAAATAGAAATAGTAAGAATATGATTGAAAAGTTGGAAATGGTGCGATGGTTAGTTAATTACGTATTACTTGTATGAGAAGCACATCATTGTGATTGGTAGATATATATTAATATTATAAGAAGAGCAATGAGCTGTATGATCTATGGGTGGATTATCCGAATCCCCAACTCGCATTTAGTATAAGTATTTTGGAACACAAAAACATTATTATTTTGATAGCGAGCTATAGTTGCTTCTTCCCCCACTGCAAAATTCTTAGTAGGTACTTTCTTCAAAACACTTCAAACGGGTACAATACATAATACTATATTTGTATAGTGTGTATGTATGAACTATGAACCATATTATTATAATCTTTGGTGTGGAGCTCACGAAAGCGGTAAATATTTTACTGAAGTTTTTCTTTTTTTTCACAGATCTTCAGGAGTTTTACTTTCATGATTTTTTCAACATTGATATTGTAAAAGTAAAAACTCGGGTTTCAGGTAAAAAAACAAATAGTAAATAATTGAACAACATTTTGAATGAATACAAATACTTGTAGACAAATTACTGGATTATACCCATGCTGGGCTGATATCAGATATTATTGATATCTCAACAGAGACAGAGAAGCTCTGGAAACGAATGTGGGTTATCTAGGCGTTTACAGGGCTTATGACCTGTCATTGGCTGGGTTAAGTGGCCACTTGACGTAATTACAACATTCCCCATTCCGCCTGTCATCTGACATCTGACAACCATGTATGACAAATTTTTGAAACTTGTATATATCTTAGGTGTAAAGAACTATCCGCTTGTGAGTTGTTATTTCGACAGATTTTCGAATTACTGACATCTATTGAGAATAAGTTAAAGTATTTTTTTGGGCGATCTACATTATTGGTGTAAGTAAGGTTCGAATCTGAACTTTATTACCTACTAGCAGACGTCTGAAGATTTCCCTGTAAACGCCTAGATAACCCACATTCGTTTCCAGAGCTTCTCTGTCTCTGTTGAGCTATCAATAATATCTAGTAAATAATTGGACTGATATGTTTTAAACACCAAATTAATAATGAACTTAATATGATTGATGACCCCAATCTGATAGATCTTGATGTGTTCTATCTCCGTGATCTATTAGTCTAGTAAATATAAGGTTTTAGATTGTATTAAAGACACTTGTGTAAATTGTTTTTATATAATAATGTTGCTATTTTACCGAGCTCTTTTCGGGGTTTCGTATTTTTATGGGAGTTGGATCTTTAGAAATACCTAAAATTGCTTAGCAAAAAATTATCTTATGGTGATAATTGATATTTATATCCAAGGACATCTTAAAATAAATTATGATAAACAAGAAATCCCTAGTTCTAGGTTTAAGTGGATAAAACGAGACTTAGAAAATCGCACTTTGGGAGATTTGAAATATTCAATATTTACTCCATATTTTTTCCGGAAATTATCATTACCATAGTTATATTGTTTTAAAAGAAGCCATTATGTACAAAATCCCCTGTTCTCCATTTTTCGTTCACCCTTCAAATTTAACTTTATTACTTTGTTGGCTAATTATGATGATGATGTTGTCAATGATGTTTTACAAGTAATTATCTTTTATATTCTAGCATTATCCCCCGAAGTGCAATCAATGCAACCTACTCCATACAATCATACTTATATTGGATGATCTCTAAATATATAAGTGGATTGAGAGAATATAATTTCTATCTTGTTATAGCAGCAGTAGTAAAAGTCTCTACTTACCAACTGCACATTAAATTAACAAATTATTAAACTCATAAAAATTTATGAGTATAATTTGTCTTTTTCCTGTAAGTCAACAAAAAATGTTTCCCTTCATTTAGTATTCATAAGTACACTTGAAATACACAATCATAAATAAATCAACACAAACTGTTTTTATCTTGAAGATAACATACTTGATAACAAAAAAATTGTTGTTTTTCAAATAGTTTATTTACATAGTTTATAAACACACACATGCGTATATGTACCATTACGACAAGAAGTGAAAAAAATGTTTGTTAAAGTCGTGTATTACACAATTAATTTTGAAAATAACACATACATATTATATATTAATTATTTTAACCATTATCACATACATGAAATTTTAAGATATCAATGAATATAACAATATTAATTTCAGTCTCTAATCAAAAATGTAGGTTAGTAGTTTAAGTAAATCCTGAAGAAAGTTATCGGAAACCTTGCAGCATTATCCAAACAAAACTAGAAAAAAATACACACTCCCATACTTTATAGATTTAAAAAATATCCTGGTGGAATTATACATGGAGTAACAAAACTCATAGTTCAACCCAAAAACTGGTGAATCTACATCATATTTGGAGTTGAATGTATAATACGTATGACTTTTGAATCAGAGCTTTAATTTTTTTTTTCTTTCTTGTAAATCAAAATTACTGTAGATTAAGTAAAATTACACAAATTCCTATTAAAATTCATTTTTCCTTTTGTTAATGAATTTGACTAAACCAATCATATTTGATAACAATTTGTGAGAATTTATCGAAAAAAAATCAGCTTCTTACTCAATTTTCTCAAACTATGGGGTCAAGTCGAAAATTTTTATTTTACATCATCGACTCCAAATATGACGTAGATTGTTCAGTTTATGCACCAAGTTTTTTTTTCACAATGTAGAGAACCTATAGACATATTAAAATAAGTAGATACATTTAAGATTAAAAATGAACTAATATAAGTTATGCAGTGTGGCAGATTGATATTCTAATGTACATAACAAAAAGCTGCAATTATGATAAATTATTTTATTATGAGAAAATGCATTAAAAATAATTGCTATTAACTTGAAAGATTGCATGTTTAATGAATGCATTATAAATACTGCACTTTGCTCTTACAGAGCATATTATGCATGTCTCTAAATTTATTTCAGTACATCATCGTTTGTGTTCAGTACATAGTATACAAAAGTTTCTTATAATATAATCACAACATTAGTTTTAACACCTTTTACAATTAAATATTTTAATTACTTTATGGTTATTGTGAATTACAAAAATTTGCCACGCCAAAGGGGCCGCATGGTAGCGTGCCATGTTCTAAAATATTCAATTACTATCAATGGGTGGAGTACCCCTGTGATCGAAGTAATTGATTGAATTAGTCTAAACCATTAAAGCACGTGACTTGTGGCTTCGAATTTGAAATAAGCTGGAATCAATATCATCTCTATTTTACTTTATTATGCTTTTTACCAGGTAATGTTGCACAGTGCTTGATTTGCAAAAAGCAATGCAAAAGGGAGCAACATGCAGCTTTGAATTTGCACTAGGCCAGTATGTATGGTTGGTCGTTTTTACTATGCTATGTACTTTGCCAGGCGTTGTTGTTGAATGTTGACGAGAAGACTCTCGCTCCCCTTTCCCTGCCATCTCCTCACTCTCTCTCCATATCAATGAATTTGGAACATGATTTGAACACCGTATGAAGAAACTTCTCTATAATATTAAGGCATTAAAAAATTTATGCTTGTGCTATAATAATTTAGAAAATTTTGATTTTTATAATATTTTAACCACTTCAACAAGTCAGAATGCCAATAACAGAGGGGAATAACGCCCAGCGGTGCGATTCTCTTTAGACACTTCTGCGCATACGAATTCAGTACAAAATCGTATGCGCAGTAGTTCCACAAAATTAACAGAATCAAGGCCCAGGCTTGAGAAAAATCTGTTTTTAATATTTTTTTGGGGATGTATGTGTCTATGTACTTGTATACAATCGCTTATCTATTTTAAAGGTCACCGCATACTCCTGATACAATGAACTGGTTGAAAACAGCAACAGATATTACTCTTTACAATATTTAGTGATCAACCGAAATTTTAGCAAATCCAGTTTCTATTGTTGCAGCCTCAGTGCAGAAATTAGAAAAAAAGCTGAAATTTAGTTTTCTTTAAAATCTCATTTCGCCGAAAACTATCAACAATATTTCCTTTTTTTTAGTTGAAAAATATTGCACGATTATGTTATTACAGAAGATTAAATAGGTAGTGACATAATATTATTCAGTTAAAATTATCTATTAAAAAAAGTAAGTATTTTTAAGTCCCACTGGTGTGTTACATATTTATATTAATTTTGAATTTTATTATTAATTTAATGCTGATATAAGAAGTCCATTGGTTGAAGGTTGGGAGAATACAAAATATAAGATGTCCTTGTGTATTTTTGAAATTGCCGATTTGAAATCAATAATTAATTAAGGTTGTATATTTTTAATTTATGGGACTAAAGATTTTTTTCTTTATAACTAAAGTAGGCGGAGAAAATAAAAGTAGTATATTAACTAATTTTGGTTACTTCTTACATACATAGGTAAGAAAACCTATCAGTGAGTTTTATTAAATTTACAATAAAATTCAATTAAATAAATGAATCATCTAATATCTAATAGATATAAATTTTCATAAGGAATTTGGTCTATGAGGTAGAGAAACATTTTTCGGTTAGTATTCAGTATGCATAATATATCTTACAATAATGTAATACAAGTTTAGCAAAAAAGGCAGTATTATTACAATAATCTTGAAATTTTTAAGAATTTCATATTCACAGAAGTAGCAACCAAAAACAGACTGGTATAAGAGAAATATTTATATTTCTAATACAAGGATAATAATTTTATATGTTCTGCTAATTGACATTAATATAAATATTATATAGTACAAATTAATGTATTTGATAGTTACATATATTCAGAACTATTGAAGATAATATTTCAAAATGAAACAGTAATACTGTCACATTTTGATGGAGAACGATTTAGTCAAAATGAAATATATTATTAGGTACCTATGATAAAAAAAGTTAGACCCAAATGTTAACATGCTTAAAAATCACACATACTATGATCGGGTAAGGCAGTTTTTTTAAAGACAAAAAAGACAAATATAGTTCGTCTGTGCATGTTTAAAATTAACCTTGAATTTGTAGCAGGTAACAATTGAAATTAAAAATATTTTAAATTGTATTTGTAACACACCTAATACATATATTGCACATTGAACTAAGTGATTTTACATTTGAATAATATAATTTCACTCTTTGACACCTATCAATAGATTATTTATTTGCATTTAGCTTTGACCCTATATCTCACATATAGTGATAGCAGTGTCTTGATTTGTTGTCTAGAATTAGCAATTATTTCTGACAACAGATTGATAATATTAGTATAAATGAAAAGATTCGTTGATTTCAAATAAGGCTTATCGTATCACTGATTTTATAAAGACATTTTGCAACATACATTAATTTAATATTTTTCCCTTACATCTGTAAGTAGCAAGTAGCAAGTTCATCTATATTATGCTGGTGTTATGTTCACAAACTCACAATATAGA
This sequence comes from Micrasema minimum, assembly GCA_022494985.1. Taxonomy (NCBI): domain Eukaryota; kingdom Metazoa; phylum Arthropoda; class Insecta; order Trichoptera; family Brachycentridae; genus Micrasema; species Micrasema minimum. The sequence continues at coordinate 4,356 of JAGVSP010003179.1, read as the reverse complement.
TACGAATGTAAATTTTAGAGAATAATTAACCTTTTTCTTGTGTTTAAAAACATTGGTGCCACTCACTCATATTTATTAGAGTATTAAAAGGTGATACGGTACAATTTCGACTGCATTTTATTTTGAAATAGTTTTCCGAAATGCCTAAGCATATTAATATCAATGGACCTGACTTAGGAGGATGCACGGGAACCGGAGGCTGAAGACTTGGCTTGGAGGCAGTTTGTGGAATATGCTTCGCAGAGGGAGCAGATATGGAACGATGATGACTTCGAACAATATCGTCATTTACAAACATACATATAATTTAATAGATTTTAAAGAAGAAAGAAAACAAAACTGAAAATTAGGACAATGGGTACAAATAAATAAAAGGAAAGTTCTTTGTGTAGATATAAGATCTTCATCTGATTTTGTTGACTAACCATGTATTGGTTGAAATTGCACAAAAACATGATTAAATTCAAAATAATATTGTAACGCAATGCAAAAGTTACGACTGAGATAATATGTTGGTAACTATAATTTTAAAAAGTTACTTTAAAAAATTAACTAAATTAATTTAGAGTTTAAGCTCAGAATAGTATACGTCGTACAAACATAAATTATTGTCTAAAGTAATGAAATAAATTAAAAAAATAATAATACGCTCCGTGGTGTAAAGTTAGAACTAATAAAACATAATTTGCTATGAAATTAAATATAAACTAAAAATAAATTATACTAGCATTTACCTATTATAAAATTAAAGTCATGAACGAATGATTAAAATTTTGATTTAAATGAGTTTGTGTGTCAAATATTTAGAAAAAATGTCATGTTGAAAACGAAAAGATATAATTTATTTATTTATTTTCAACATAAAATATATAAAGACAATCGAGCCCCTACGTGGAATGACAGCGTTTCGCGTTAAGGCATGTTTTCCGTAAAACAGTTAAAATTTTCGTTTAATTTATATAATAAAAGATGCAGTAGTTATCCTAATCCAAAATTGTTTTTATATGTCAAATACAAAGATTTTATATGTCAAATACACATTTAAGAATGTCGGCAGGTAGAACTATCAAGGAAGATAGAAATCTATGGAACTGCTTTAAGGATGGTCTTACATGGATTAGATTTAAAAATTAGAAAAGGTATAATACATAATACAATGTCTCTCTATAGGGACAACCGTCAGGCAATCGTTGCCAGTCGACTTTATTAAGCATATTTTTATGGTGTTTTCTTTGCTTTTATGATATAATTTTTTTATCTAAAAAATCATTTAAAAAAAAAAAAACTTTCTAGTATTTTTACCTTTTTATTAGAATTTAGACAAAAATGTGCTCACTATATTCAACTGAAATATTTAACAGCCATTATCTCAGAACACGCATTTTAAACTAATGCTGTTATTCCATATAGAGGCTCAATTACAAGAAATTATATTACAGAATCAATTTTGTCAATAGATCTCTTAAAAAATATTGACAAAGTTTTCATACAAAATCAACAACTGATTACAGTAGCAATTTCATATCAAAACTCTTTGAAAAATCTTACGACATCGCATCAAATTTTGACCATCTTTCTACAAATCTTGTAAACCTCAAACTAAGATATTATTTAGTATAATTATTTTTAGAAGCAAAATAAACAAACATTCACCATACCCGCTCCAGCAATTTAAATAAGAATATACAACGTTCGCCTTATAATATTACATTCTATATCCCTGTAAAAGTAAAAATTCGTACCTAATCAAGTACATTAACCAATAAAGTAAACGATGGCATTTTGAATAATAATTTCAGTCGGTGTTTTAGTCTCACGCTATTCTAGTTCTAGTCCTGAGTCAGGGCGCGTACCAATCTCTCAGAGGTACTCTGGAGTTCTGCTGGAAGGCGGGACCTGTCATACTGCGAGCTGTACTTGTTCAGGACTCTCTCCAGTTGGCAGTATAACTCCAGCAACGGCTTTAGTTCTATGTCCTTTATCCCTTTCAAACATTTGGTGAAGGCAGTTTCCAATTCTACTTTGTTTAATATCACTTTGTTACCATCTGAAAGATAAAATTTGACACATACAGAGACTTTCTAGGAAGAATTGGAAGGGCAGTATATTATAAATGTAAAGGTTGTTAATGCATTTTCTAAAAAACAAAACAATTAACACAACAGATTTCTAATACAATTTTAAGACAGACATGTGACATGTTTGTGTGTTCTGTTACCTTGATTGGAATGTTCTAGATTAGAAGACTTTTTTCTGTGCGGTGTAGAGGTTAGCATGGAAGTACGACGATCTTTGTGCCGACCAGGAGAACGATGGCTGAAATGTCAAATAAACTATGTGAATCAAATGAAAAAATACAACCAATGAAGTTAGAACAGTGTTACAGAAACAAAACTGTATAAAAAATAAAATACTAAGCTGACCTGTCAGATATTTTAGAGTTAGACACGTCAACAGAATTCCCATCAAATAGCATCTCCACATCATCCAGATGCAGTTTTTTGACTGGGCCCTGGTTGGATTCACTCCGGGACACGGGACTGGTGTGGTCTTCTCCGGTCCGCTCCGGAGTGAGGCATGCGGGATCCAGAACCTTGTCTGCGCTGCTGGAACCACCTTCCTCTTGAGAAGGAAGGAGACATAGTGGCTTGTTTTCCTTGGACTCTTCGTCCGTGATGATGGGGTTGTTGGAGTCCTGTAAAAAATAGATCAATTTAAGTGATGGAATAAATTTCATACAGTGAACACTGATGATGATGAGTTGTCAATATACCGCCACCATTTTCAATGACGATCAGTTTAACACAACAGCTTGTGATTTGAAAAAAGATTAGACTCATATTTTTACATACAAAATTTCTTCTACTTCTAAAGGTACAAACTATTTGATCAACTATGATTCTGAATTTAGTCATGAACAATAAGATATTAAGAGCATTTTCACAATTTTTTACCTTCACGGAACCCGATGGCTTGTGTTTCTTGGCGATTCCCTTGGACCAGAGAGAGCACTTCTTGCGCTTCTTCTTCTTTCTCGACGCCCCCGGAGTGTCGTCAGCCCCCTCCCCCGCGGCCTCCATCAGGCTCTCCCCGGCCTGGGGGGACACCGTGTTACAGGAAGTCGCAGATACGGCGCCATGGTCTACCGCTATCGAGGAATATTACACATTACTTGTTAATAAATGCATGTGATTATTATTATTACTATTTTGTTATAGGCAGGCAGCTTTTGCTGGTGCGCCCTATATCTTGTGTACTGCTTCTTGTCTGCTTTCTGCATCCAAATGCTTTTTAAATGCTTGGTAATTTATTTCAGTCTGAAAAGGTAGGTTTTTTTGGATGGATGATATTTGAACTATATTGTAACTGATTAATGTCCCTCGAAATAAAAAAGCCTTGCAAATACCTTGGTCAAGACAGGAATGTATGTTTGAGAGATATTAATACTGTTTTGCGACAAACAACTTTCTCAGTTATAGGACACTGCGGCAGAATGAAATATAATACACAGTTATTTCAGATGCTTACAACCTAAAAACCTTATCCTTGACTGAAGCATGTAGGGAATTTATTTGAATGAAAATTTAGAATACAAACTTCGATTCACTTAATTGATGTAAGTGGATATAAAACACCAAAGTATTGGCATTTATAAAATCAATTACGTTTTGATTGATTGTTTGATAGATGTTTGAATATGCACCGACATGGCAAAACAGTGATTACAGAACGAAAATCATCAAAGAAACAAAATAGTGTTGGATTTGATTAATATCTTCACTTAGGTACCTGTGAGATTGGCCGTGTAGATGAAGTTAGGAAGATCTTTATCGTGTGGCAATCCTTCGGTGACCCTGCGATTGGCGATGGCACAACACTCAACCTCAAAGTCGCTGTCCATCTCCGCATCCACCAGCGCGTGTGCGTGGTCACGCAGGGAGCAAGCCTCGTGACGGATCTGCTTATCCGAGGATGTCCTTCAAGGGGAAAAGGTAATCAGTTGAGGATGGTAGTTTTTACTACTACTACTTTACTTGATCACATGGCAATGCAACGGTACACCAAGTGCAGTGCATCTTGATAATTTGTTACATGAAGGCAAGATTATTAGTCTTAGGCTTCAGCGCCAGTTCAAGGTATTACATATGAAGAATAATACAAGTAAATATTTCATATTGACCCCGTCGGGAATCAAATCCAACGTGCTACAACTACAGCACGACGTGGATGAGTATTTTAAATACACCGAAACACAGTGTAGGGAAACAATAATCAAGCAAATAACATCGGCCAAATTCAAACATAATACTTTTTATCAGTAAATTACTACCAATAGAGTTGTTGATGTCTGGAGCT
>JAGVSP010003178.1:0-50487 GCA_022494985.1 Micrasema minimum | reverse complement strand
TTAATTTTATATCCCTACAGAGATGAGGTAGAATTTTTTTCAAATTCAGGAATATGGATATTCGAGCGTTTACAGGGCTTATGACCTGTCATTGGCTGGGTTTAATCATAGTTTTACTTGCGAATACGAAGAAAATAAAAACAGTTCTGTGTTTTCCAAACGAGAAATAGAAATAATAATTATTCATTTTTTGTGTTATTTCGTCCATAAAGGCTTGTATATTGTCCCTCTATAGTTTGTTCAAAAGCTAAAAGAGACTTATCATGGAACCGAACCATTTTCCAACTGCATAAAATAAATATCTTAGAACTTTAACAATAGAGAGCGCTAGTGTGCAGATACATGATTTTTTTAAAATAAATAATAGATAAATTTCATACTATTTTCAAAAATATTTTAATTGATCACACAATAGTTAGGTAGGTAGGTATTATTATGTAAAAGGTGAAGTTACAGCAACGTGTTATTTTTATTGTTTTGCGATATCTCGTATTAGTGTAGACAATAACCTTTTTACAAGCTTTGATGTTTTTCCAGAAGATGGGTCACCTAGATCAACTCGTATTTATGGGAAATGCACCCCCCTTACCACCCCGCTCAACACCAATGGTTTTCACTCCAATTTCTCCCGAAAGCTTCACAGCATATTATTGTAAGTACTTTTCATTTTGATGATATTTATACCGAATATTATATCTGCATAATATTACCTTTTATTTACATGGAAAACGTGGTAAGAATAAATTATTAACAATAAAAATAAATAAATAAATCTTACCTTAATAATGCATTATTTTTTCCGTTTAGTTAATTTATACTTTTAAATAAAACTCTACAAGAAAACGCCTTATAAGCTATCACTTTTAGTTTTTTCTGCGTTTATAAATATTTTTGGATGAAAACTTAATTTTTTTCTTTGAGTACATTATGTTTTTGTGTATGTACTTGCATTTTTATAATACTGCCACTTTAGTTAGTAATTTTAATGCCATGCCATCGTGCAATCAATTCTATATATTTGTTTATGGATACATATTATCCGTTACCAAAATTCCAAGTACGTTCCATTTAAAATTATAGAGAATTATTTTTAATGAGGGTACATCATAGGTCGGAGTTCGCCGCCATGTTTTGAACAAGAATGTTATTAATTTCCTAACAATTCGCAGACAAATTTATAATAGGTACCGACCAACGGCATACCTTTTTTACCTGACGTACTATTAACTTTCCGAGCTTAACTTTGGTCTAGAAAAAGAAAGTAGTAATATAATAAAAGGACGCTTTTTAAAAAAAAGGGTAAACGTATTAGACTGATGTTAAAATTATATCCTGTTTTGGGGCAGATATTTTTACTCATTTACAAAAGCTTGTGTCAAGTTTTACCGCGTGAATAGTTTTTCTGTGTACCACTCCAACTTCATACCTGTTGTCTTGTATGACGCAGCTGCCAATTCTACGGCAACAGTTGAAGGATTCTAACCTAAAAAGTGTTCTTAAAGTCTTATAATTAAACTTTTGAAAGTTCCGATATGAAAATATTAACCAGTGTAACATATGATTTCAAAAGATTTGTTCGGTTATGTTTCAAAAAATGTGTGTGTTTAGTTTTAACTGTCCATTGTGCAATTTAGAAGGTTTGCCTTATTTTAAAAGGCGACAGGTGCGATAATTCTTACGTGAAGTTAAAAGGTTTCTTACTTTAATATTAAAAGTTTCAAAAGAGTGGCGTTGCAACGAATGTGTTGCTACACTATTTTGACATTTATTTATATTTTCTAATAGAATCTTGGTAGATTTAAGTGAGACAAAATTCCTTGAAAATAATTTTATCGCTTATTTTAGTTATAAATAAAAAGTCTTCGTTGCAGTTTCTTTTAAATACGTGATTTGGAGAAAAGGACTGTGATATCAGGAAAGTTTTGACTCAAAAAGTAAAAGTTTTCATAAATAAACCTGTTTTGGTTTAGTCTTGTACGGATTATTATGAGTGATTGTAAGTCCGGTTTTCCTGGATAAAAGCAAAACAAAAAGTGTATGGGTCGTAAGCAAAAGTTATTGAGAGCAAGTTTGAGTTAAATTTACAAGAAGAAAGTTTACTAAAACAGTAACTTTTGTATAAAAACTGGAGGGAACGAGGGTACCAATTGCTTCTCCGGATCATCATTGGGGTAAGAAATATCCATTTGTTACATTATTACATACTTTAAAATACTTACACTGACACATCAATTGTTAGTGGAATCCATATCTGCCTTACATATAAAATAATGATAAATTTTCCAGAATTTTTTCACTAAATATTTTAATATTTAATCCCAAGGACGCGTGCCTGGAAATTCACAAGGAAAAATGAAATCAAATAGGTTTTTTTCTAGTATTTATGAAAATATTTTGATAAGGGGAATTATCGAAATAAATCGTGCGTCATGTATTTTAAAATGCCATTAAAAAACACCTACCCCATACTCAATACTTAATCCGGTCCAGTTTTCAAAATAGGTAGTCACTAGAAAAGACCCAGTCGAATTCCTTGAAAAAGAAGTTTAAATTACCCAAACAGTTAGGCCAAAAATTTAATTGCCTACAATTATCGACTTCGTGTTACATTCACGCGTATTTTACAAATTATTTCTATTCACAGATTCACACATTTGTAAAAGCAATTTAAATACCGTTACCGATTCTTGCACAATAGAAAGGAAATTAATTTTCGATCCATCATTTGCTAGAAAAACATTGAATTATATCTTTTGATCGATTTGAACACCGAAATGCTGTGTCGAAATGGGGTGAACATTCGGCATTTTTCACAAAATTTCAGTCGCCTAACTCGACGTAGTAAAATAACTAAGCGGCCGGACAAGCATGAAACCTTTGCTAGTTTACTATTGACTCTGCGTAACTAAGGTTTAATTTCATATCACTACATTTTATCGCTTTTGTTGTCAATGTATTTTATAACACATAGTTTTTTTTACAGGTTAAAATACGTAGGTACCTACCTAATTTATTTCGGTTTTATCTCATCTAACAATTTAGCATTAATTTTACCTAATTTATTTTCAAATTAATATTTCATAATGCGACTGATAATTTTCACTTATATGTACCAAATGATGCATAAGGCACTGCATTGGTACACTAAGTGCAGTGTATCATGATAATAGTAATAATCGGCTAACTTATACAGCGCCATTTTTGTGAAAATTCACCTCAAGGACGCTTTACAATTAAAGATAACCTAAACTCCCTGGTGATACCTTGGACTGGTACTGAAGCGTATGACTGATCGTCTTTCCGCCATGTTATAAAATGACAAGATACACTGTGTTCCAATGCAGTGCCCTATGCACCATTGGGTGCGGATAAGGGAAAGTAGTAGTTGTCGTAGTAGTACACTGCACTTGATGTACCGATGCACTATTGGGTGCGTATAAGGGAAAGTAGTAGTAGTAGAAGCTACTTGAGTATGTAATAAAATAATTATAATACTTAAAATTGATTATAAATGAGATACTCATGTTTAATACTATTAGGTACATAGCTTTTATTGAATTAAGCAAAGACAATTTTAAAAAGTCTGCAGCTATGATGCATCCAAAAAGATTAGAGTGCGTTTGTATACTCTAGCATCTTAATTTTTTTTCATAATGCATGCATGCAATTAATTGCATGATACGCTGCTTTAGTCTACCAAGTGCAATGTAGGTATCTTGATAATTTTTATTAGGCAAGATTATCAGTTTTACACTTAAATGCCGTTAAAATATATCAATTATGACTACCTATTAACAACCTGAGAAACGACGGTAAAATAGGATAAAATAAATTGACTTCCACCGTGAATTGATCCCGGGTCTTCATGCGTTGTAGTCTAACGTGATAACTATAACACCACGACGAGAACAACCTTTGTACCTACCCGCCTACGCTATCCGGAAATTACATTTAGATTAAATCAAAGCCAAAAAAGATAAGTTAATTTACTGATTTTCGTTAATTAGCTTACTCGTTCGAAGATGGTTTCTAAGATACGAAATGCTAGTCCCTCAACAATTTATAAATAATATCTAATTACGTACGCAAATGAAAACGTAATCGCATTTTTATTAAAACATTACTCTTCAAATAAGAATATTTCTTTTAATTAACCAGTTAACACATTGCAAGTAATTCATTAAGAACTCTCGTTTTTCTTATGAAATAATTTCATAATGCTGACAGCTGTGAATCGGGAATAACAGTGTTGATCTTTTCTAAACTAAAGACTACGTTCACCGCACAAAATATGGCGTTTAATTTTATTATAAAATATAACGGGTAAAAAATCATTAGTGAATCATGCAGATAACAGTCGCTTTTGATATAAACTTGAGTTTTTACAATCCGTAGAATTTCTTGTGCAAACGGGATTTAAAAAAAACTGCCTAATGAAATTTATATTATGATAAATTAATGAGGATGAGCAAAACTACAGCAAGCAAAACTAACCGAGAAAGAAAATGATTAAAAAGGTACTCTAGAAAATAGTCGAACTGTTTCATAGCTACAATAAATAATACTAATACTTATGTCATGGTTTTTTAAAAAAATATCGAGTATAATAAAAAGAAGTATCGTAGGTTTTCCTTGCATGTTTACTACTACTTCACTTTCCTTTCGCATCCAATGGTGCATAGGGCACTGCATTGGTACACCAAGTGCAGTGAATCTTGTTTTTTTTTATAATAAAGGAAAATTGATCAGACGTATGCTTATTATTACGAATTACCTACCAATTTAAAATTAAATCATAACTTTTGATAACATACCTCAATGTTTATATTACTTCTTTTACTAAAGACAAAGTTCTATTGTAATAATAAGTAAGTAGGTACTTTTGTAGTTTTCTATTTCTTTGCTATTATTACAGATTGTATCAATACTAACTCTTTTGTAATGGCTTTATTCAGGTTTGAAACAAATCGCCTTTCCATTACAAATTTACATACAAATGCATAAATCTAAAATATGCACCTGTTTTCATAATTCATAACATATTGCGCTTGTTTTTATATTTGTTCTAAAAAGTTACAAGAATTGTATTATAGGTAAAGTAAATGTAATCTAGTTTTTTTTTTTTTTAATTAAGGAGATTTCCAAAAAGTTATTTCAGAATAGACATAATTTTTTTTATTTCATATTATTGATTTATTTATTTTATATATGTATCAACGTTTGATGCGAAATAAATTATTATTATTATTATGAAAAGACGGAAAAAGGAACGATTGGATCCGACGCGACGCCAGACAAAGGTCTGCGACGTGGTAGAACGAATTGCTTGGTGAAAAAGGAAATGGGCCGGTCATATAGCCAGGAATGACGGACACAGATGGACAAAACGCGTTCTGGCGTGGAGACCGAGAAACCAGAGGCCTCAAGGACGTCCGCCGATGAGATGAGTGGACGCATCAGGAAGTTTGCTGAAAGACGGTGGATGGGGACGGCGCAGGATCGGGAGGAGTGGAGGCGGTAGGAGGTATCTTTCTTTTGGTTTCTGAACCCAAATATGAATGAATTAACCTTTTTATTTATCTCTCCAATTTTACATCCTTGTGTACCTACTTAACATTTGCTTCGAGCAAGCGCTTAGCACACAAGATTTTAACGCTTCCGCTTTGCTATTTGTTTTACGTATGTGCTACGGAAACGCGTGGCGCTTATGTCCTTTGCACTGTAAAACATCAAAAACGTTTCGCTATGTATTGTTCCGTGATATTAGGGCCCCAGAGCGCTTAACTCAAGTGAATCCAACCATAATTCCGCTAGGTTTTGAAACACACTATTAAAATTAGCTTAAGGAATGAATACTTAAATAAGTACCTGCTGGTAACAAATGAACGAAAATAAAGGTTTATTTCATATCGTTAGAAAGGAACCATTTTGCCATTTATTTATTTATTTTCGCCATAGTCGCCATTTATTTATATACCCAATGTAGGTACGAGTATTAAAATGTAGCAAAACGGATGGTAAGGTAAATGGGTGATACTTTTGAAATTCACTTCTCATTTGCTATGCACCAATGTATTTATTGTTATTTTTTGTATTGGATACATAGCTCAACAGCTAAAATTTCATTGTTATTTTTCTTTATTTGAGACCTAGAGCTGCAAGCAGACCTGTAGGAAGACCACCAAGAAGATGGACAGATGACATAAAAGGTACTGCAGGATCCAGATGGCAGCTCGAGGCCCTGGACAGAAAGCAGTGGTCCAATATGGGGGAGGCCTATGTCCAGCAGTGGAAGAACAATGGCTGATGAAGAAGAAGAAGAAGAAGACGATGATTTTATATGCCAACCTATATCTAAGAAAATCCACTGATAACCACATGGTTAATTTTGTATTTAAAAATTTATTTGAAAGTAAACGCTATTTTGTGGCACTGAACTTGAATTTGAATATTATGATCAAAATACCCTGCACTTGGTGTACTTGGTGCACTTTGGTATTAGGGGAGAAAGAGGGGTTGAGAAAACAGTAATTACGTATGTATGTTAGGTATCTACACTAGGTATATGTTTTTTTCCCTAACTATCGATTTTTACCAAGAACGCTAAAAATAGCTTAAAGTATCATAATTAAGTATGGGTTTGTACAGGTACAGGTACACCTTTTTTATTTTTACCTTAACACCGTACGTAGAGTGAAAGTGCAAAAAAATTTTTTTTTCAATAAACTTGTACAAGTATAAAAACAAACAGATAGCCATACACTATACACATACATGATACATGTAGCGGCTGAATTGTCTGTACCAAAAGTTGCTAATGGTTATTTCAAAGATCAATTGTTACATTACGATGTAACAACATGTTCTAGATTTAATAGAAAGTAACAATTAGAAAGGAAGATGATTACCATCAACCAGAGTACGAAAACGTATCGTTGAAGCAGTGTTCATGGAAGTGGCTAAATGTACCACTTAAGGAGGCGTAGGTACTCACTTACCTTGGTACAGCTGTGACCGTATTTTAACATACGTAATACTTACAATATTTATATATAGTATTCCAGAAACATGGGCCCAAATCTGGAATGCAGTGCCCTATGCACCATTGGGTGCGCGTAAGGGAAAGTAGTAGTCGTAGTCGTGTTAGTAAATTTGGATTTTTTCCCATAGCGGGCGTACATTAATTATTAATTTATTAATGTATAAACAGTTGTAAAGGAGCTTATTCCAAGCACGGGAATGTCGATCTTCAAAGTCCATATTCCCGAGCTTGGAAAAGCTTCTTCATCTCTGTAGAGGTAATATGCATACATTATACTTACATTATTAAATAGTGGATTTATTGAATTTTGTAAATGTGTTCATTCTGTTCATATTTTTAAAAATTCGGAATAAACATTGTGTTATTTTATTTATCAAATTTAGTTATTTGTTCTTAAACGTAAACAAACAACAACAATGTCCCATCTCTGAAATTATTCATTTATTAATACGCAGCATCTTTTTTACCAAACCAAACTTGAAATATTAGATGTTTGATGAAAACAAAAAGTTCTGATTGATTTTGAAAACTTAGCACTTTTCATACTATGTGCAATGTTATTATGCAATGAACGATAATTATTTTTCAGTTACTTATTTCTTAGGTACTTATTTACCGTATTTTTTTAACGTATTTTGAATATGCAAGGAATTACACATTTTAATTATTTCAGCGTACAGTATTTTGTTCCAAGTCCCTTTAATTAACTTCTTCGTTTTATCTGTAAACCGGATCTATACCTGTCATTTCGTTTGTTCGCGGTGTTTTACCGTAATTCTTACAATAGTCATTGATTATCTAGAATCTAACAGCTAACAGATGTGGAACAGCACCCAGTACTCAGAGTTTATTGTGAACTTTAAGTGTGACCCTGCCAACGGCCAAATATTTTATTTTGTTAGTCTTATATCGCTGACCATTATATTTGAAATGAAGTAACAGGTATCGCAAAAAGTAACTGTAGGTTTCTGAGCGCTTTATCGTATTACAGCACGTGTAGGATGTTAAGCGTGAATTGAAAAGGTCACATTTTTATTTGTGATCTTATACAAAGATCAAATTGTAAAAAGGGATTAGGTGTAGGCAGATACATAGCACTTATCTTACATAAAAATTATCTCATTTTATGAAACTTACACTATGATATTCGTACAAAATCTTCTAACCGTTTTTCCTAATCCACACCTCTTTAGGCACCATAATGAGGCTTTATATTGTGAGCAAAATACAGATTCTAAAATTTAATACCACTATTTTCCCTAACCCGAAATGGTTCACCAAGTCCTTTAGGGTCAAATAAAAAACACATATTCATTTTTATTCTAATACGCACTGACATCGCTTAGATCAAAAATTAAACTCAATATATACAAAAAACAGAACTAATCCAATGAAAACATAAAACCTAAAGAAACAATAAAGTGAATTATAATATAATATCGATGCAAAGTAGAAAAGGTATCATTTCAAAATACTTATTAAAATAATATTTCTTCAAATCAGAGGTCCTGTTTCGATAGTTAGATACAGGGATCTCAAACATGTCAGGTAAAACAAATTAAATTCGGAAAATGCCATGTATTTTTTGAGATTCTTGTACCGAATTTGGTTGTATTTGCAGGTTTCTAATGTATTTTGTTGCGTGTTGTACGGGTATGTATTTTGGTAAAGTTGTATTTGGCAGAGCTTAGATAACGCGGGATTTGGTGTGTGTAACTATATTATAATTACATACATAAGAATTCACCTAGAAACTAAAGTAAAAAAGAAAATAGAAAAATATGTCTACATTATTCATAAATCGTTATTTATTTACCGCTGATTAACACCGCATTATGATCATGGATCATGGCACTCCTATACTCACGAATATTGGGTGTAAAAAAATACCGCAAAATGGCCGCGAGCCATTGCCAGGAACACTTTTCGTCTATTTTTCGTGATGTGCGGATAAATTTTATAGCGTGTGGTATTTACTACAATTATAATAAAACCACTTTTGTTTTTACTTGTACCATGTTTTATGTGTTTTCAATCGACATACTTTTCAATTAATTGACGGTTTAAAGTTGTAATGGCTCATATTAAGAGCGGTTACTTTTTATTTATTTTGTTTTAAAAGGATAAAAACAGTTCTGATACTGGCTAATTTAATTATTTTTTATTTCAATTTTATGTTTTAACATCTGTTCTACTTGACATAGTAATAAGTTATTATTTTTTTAGGTACTGTGGCGGAAATTAGATGGTTTGAAACAAATCAGCTAATACCTAACAGTTTTTTTTGAAGTCTGTCTAGTTTCTACTATCAAATTAATTTAAGATAAATTTTTTCGAACAAAAACTTCAGCTACAAAAACTAATAAACAACAAGAAAAAACACACACATAAAACTTTTTTTATTCATTCTACTTACTTTTTTCATAAATTACACACACAATATCATAAATTGCATGTTTAATTGTGTTTAATTAACTAAAAAAAAAATACAGAATTAAGTTTTGGAATTTGGGATGTTAATAACATAGGAAAGCCACCGGGTTTATTTTTTGCAGACTTTAAAATTGCGTGTTTTTGCAATATGAACAAATTATTATGACCTTTGTTTGATAGCCGCATACAATTTTTGGCCATTGATTCGACCTTACTGAACCTCTAACAAAAATATTTTTTTAATGAATTGAATAAACTGACTGCTTTCGATAAACGTTTTTCAATTTGCTATCCTCTAATTTTTTAAATTTTAATGTTGTAATATGGTGAAATTTTAAAATTTTAATTTGATAAAATTACAATAGTAATACGAACATATTTTTTTTACGCCTTACAAAAATTAATATTGTAATTAAGACAGTAATTCTAAGCCTTTTTAAATACATACAATCATTACCTTTTGTGACTATTCAAAAATACTTCACTTTAAAACATCTGTCTTTTTTTTGAGTACCTATGCGAATTCTTAACAATACGAAATTATACGTAGCATGAGAAGTAATGGTAATAAATATCTCAGAATTATTCTTGGACATTCAATACTGGTTAGTACAGATAATGTATGCACTTATTCAATTTTCATTGAATAGAGAAACAGTAGATATGAATTTCCGAGAAAAATCTCACAATAACTTTATAATGTACACTTACGGAGATAAAGACATCCGAGTGTGTACAGTTTTATTGTTGGCTTGACAATATGTTGAAATCGGTCTGATTTCTTTTTTTAATGTGTAGAGTCCATGAAAATACTGTCAGAGTGGGCAATGCATTTTTTCATTCCGAATTATTTTATTTTATATCGTTTCTCATCGTCAAAATGATCAAGATACACGGCACTTGGTGTACCGATGCAGTGCCCTATGCACCACTAAGTACGGAAATGGAAAGTAGTAGTACATAGTGGTTTTTTAATTTTTTAAAAATTTAAATCAAAATACATTTTTACATGTATTTCCCATGAGTTACAATAAACTCTTTTTGGGCCTATAAATAATTACATTTAATTTATATATTCATGACAGAACACACAATTGTTATAAACTCAAAAAAATATTATTACAAGCAGAATACAATAAAATACAAATACACTAATTATTTACACCTTCCACATACTGCCTGAGGTAATAGAGCTTTGGGCTGTTAGCAACATTACTAGAGCTTCGAATACCCTCAGGAAGCCTGTTATACTCCCTACAAGCCAGGTACAGCAGAGACTTTAGACCAAGTTTTTTAGTACGAGTATCAGGTGGGTGTAGATTGTGTCTTTGTCTAGTGTTGTAACTGTGGACATCACGGTTATAGGTGTAGTGAGTATTTTGAATCCTATGTGTAGTACTGTAGTGCGTTTCCCGGCTAGATTGCATCTAATCCTCTATCGCTAAAATCTTTAGAAAGCATTGCCCGCACTCAATTCAATAAACTACCAAACGAAATTCAAAATCAAAAGACGGCAAAATCCCAAACAAAGCACTAAAAGACTACTTTTTAAATATTTTTATTAATAATGATAATGGCTAATTTTTCTATATTGTTCCTTTTGTTCCTTTTGTGATTATTGTATTTTTAGATTTAGCATTGTTACCTCTGTAATCTGATGTATTGTAATATTTAGTCTTTCTTTTTCTAATATCTGTCCCAGAATGAGTTTTGTAACTCAATTGGGAGTGCAAAGTATTTTGTACAAATTAAATAAATAAATAAAATAAATAAATTGCACAATATAAAAAATGTTCCATGTTTTCTCATCACTAAAAATGATCTATTGTTTACAAATACTAGACGCCTTTATTAAAATTTTCATATAGGTACATAGGATCTTAGGTTTCAGTAAGTTTATGTATTTTTTTAAATTTTCTTTTTTTCTATTATGTAATAATAAAGGTAGCCAGTACCCTACGCAGGCGCATTACAGACTCTCCGAAATGCTTCAGTCATTTCCTCGCTTCCCGCACACTCATGCATGAATTCATATTACCTGACCGTAACCGAAAGGAATCATTTCTACGGTTGGTGTAACACTGCTGCCTGTTATCATTTTACTTTTGTCTGAGATACGCACTTTACAACACTAGAGGAACGAAAATTTGAAATGTACGTAATTTTTTATTCACAATTCATACCTTTTTTTAAAAGATGGAAAATAAATGAATTCCGACTTTCTGCCATTAAATTCAACAGAAAGTCTTAATCAAAATGTATAAGTACCTTTTTTTATCTGGGATAAAATTATTTTATCAGTCCTGACAAAAAATACGATAAAAATCACTTTGCGTTTCTTTTTTGTGTTGATATTTGACTGTGACTGTAATTCTTCATGTCTACAATATTACCGGTTTGTTTGTTGTTTACATTGTTAAAATACTTACGGCTTTTTTCTGAATGCTTTCTTTCAAAATTCCCATCTGATTGTCATTCTGGAACGTTCGTATGTGGACGATATCTTTAGTTTCTCCCGCCTGATTTGTTCCCCGCGAATCGCCGCGGCAGACAATGGAAGGGCTATCAAGCGTAATCCAATCCACGCAATGGTTATTACACAGAAAGTACAACTCTAGTAAATTATTCACGTAACGTAACTCACCAACCGCGACTCGACCAAAAGCGAAATTCCAACCGATCCGTATTTCAGTCTTGACAATTCATATTTAGAAAGAGAACGTCGCGGACCGGACCGTGTTCCATTTTCAAATCGGAAATCAAACAATAAGACACTTCCTTTTTCCATAGAAAAAGCGATACCGAAACACCGAGAGACGACGCGAGATTTCGTACGAGAACATAACCTAAACCTTTGTTTTATTCTATATTCTAAAAAAGTGTTCACTTATTATTATCATAGACATTGTTTTTTTATACTTGTTCTTAATATTTTAACTATGTTTCTCTGTTCATAAAAAAGATAGCTCTCGAATACTCTATGCTAGCTTCGATCCGATATTTTAAAAAAATGAAGATAATTTTCTTATTTCTACATATCTCAGTGTTAATATCGTGCTAATTTTACTAAATCTTCATCGTTTTAAGATTTTTCTGGAGATAAGTGCGAAAATAAAACCATTTTTGTTTTTATAATAAAAAAACGCGCGAAATTAAGCCTAGATATCTCGGCTCGAATAGTTTAGAAATGTCTCTATTAATAAATATTATTCATAAATAGTGTTTAAAAAGGATATTTTTTATTAATAATATCGCGCCTGGTCAAATTGGTTTCATAAAAAATATAAGCACTACTATATAATTTATAATAAAAAATGCAAGCACTTATTATATACATGTCTACCTACAATTGACAGGTGGTATAACTGATCAAAAATAGTACGAGATTCCCAATGATATTAATCATTGTAGATTCCACGTGTTGTTGTTTTACCGCCAATTATTACTACCACAAAAAGTTATGCGTCAGAAAAAGCAAGATTGAATCATCCTCCTTATGATTTATTGGCTAGAGCTAAAAAAATCTTAACGGTGTTAAAAAAGTTTCGCGCTCACTTTAGTGGAGTTTGAATAGTTCGATTAATTTGAAACGTCAAACTGACAGTTGCACGTCTCTATTGTTGATTTTACATTCATACACAGCTTTCTTTCAGTATTTTTTTTTTTCATATTAAAATATGAGTGGGTCGGTTAAGATAGTTTTAGTTATAACTGATAACGTGCGAATTTTTGATCCAATGAAAAAAAATGCCACTCACCTACAACTATTCTCAGACTCTACATGGTGTAACAATACTCGATGTACAAGCGGAAAACCAGTGAATCTACATCATATAAGGAGTCGGTTTTGTAGATTAAAAAAAAAAAAATTGTTTCATAGTTTTCGAGAAAATTAAGTACGGTCTTGATTTTTTTTCGATTGTTTTTTGCAAATAGTTATCAAATATCATGTATTTAGTCAAATTGATACTTTTTATAGATAAAACATTATCAAAAACAGCATTTTAAAAATGACTTTGTGCAATTTCGCTTAATCTGCGGTTCTAATGAAAGCCTTTTAAATGAGAAGAAATTTTTTTTTTTTTTCAACCTCAGATTCAAAAGCCAAGTTACACATTCGACTCCCAATATAATGTAGATCCATCAGTTTTCGGGTTGTACTGCGAGTTTTCTTACACCATGTATAAGTTTGACAAAAACATTAGCAAATAAAAAAAACACGATTTAAGTTCATTTTAAATATAACTAGGTATATTTTCAAGACATGTAAAAATAACTCTTAGCTATCTGCCCACCAAAACAGTTAGGTAAAATTAATGTTTATCCTCACTATACTGAGGGTCGGTTGGAAGATTATTATTACATAGCAATATAGCACTAAGTTCGCCTTTGTTTACATTATCATTGTTATTATTATACATAAAGTTTTAAAAAGAAATGATAAGAGTTAAGACTTTTAAATGTTTAATGGACGCCTACAGTAACTTAACTTGACAAAGTTTTATAATTTTACATTGCGCGTGCTTATTTTTTTTCTACAATTCTATAACCTATAACACTGTTACACTGCACTTGGTATACCAATAAAGTGTCCTCATATGGTGGAATCTAGTAGTTGAATAACCCGTTCTCCTTTTTTAATCAACACAATGTATGCTAAAAAAAAAATTTGAAAAATTAGCAGTATGATCTGAAGAGATATTTCTGTTATTCGTATATTTCAGTCGATTAATTATTGTGGGAACGCAATTTCGCGAAGTGGTTTTCAATTTATTATCTTCGGAAAAAGTTTTTCATTGAAACGTCAGAAAGTTCTTAATTATTGCGACCCAAATGTTAGGCCATTTAGTTCAGGTAATCGAGTAGGTTTTACTTTTATTCATTATTATTAATATGTCTATTGTTTTTTTAAATACACACACATTTTCCTACGAGTGAAATACATATTCGACCCTATTTTTTTTTACTATAAAAATGCTTTGTAATACAATAATTTATTTTTCTGTTCTTTTATCTAGATTTTTTAAATCCAACAATACCACAACCTTCAAACCACAATCCAGTGACATAAAATACGAAAGGTAGGTATATACATGAAGATTATTTATATTATGTTAATTTTACTACTTGCATTCACTTTCTTATGATACTTCTCTAATCAATACTATTGTTATCTGTAACTTGTTACCATAAACAAACAAAAAACGTAGTATCTTAAAAACTTGAATAAAAAACTCAAAGACTCCATTATAATAGGTAGTTGAATGATTATTATTGAAGCATTATCGACAAAATTAAGAAAGGTCTTTTACGTTAGTTCGGTCATGTAGAGCGAATGGATGACGAAAGAACGGCTAAAAAAATATATGATGCGACTGTGCCTGGATGTAGAAGCCGAGGAAGGCCGAGAAAGACATGGCATGATCAAGTTAAACAAAGTGCTTGAAAGTGGGCATGTAAGAAGTCGGAATAATCGACGTGCGTGCATGAGAAGATGTATGAATGTGGAGGAAGCAAGAGAAGTATGTCAGGACAGAGTGGTGTGGCGTTCTATCCTCTCTGCCTACCCCTTCGGGGAAATGGCGTGATGGTTAGTTAGTTAGTTAGTTGAATGATTTATCAAGCGTCATTTTTGCGAAAAAATACATGTTGTAATACTTTTTCATCTCATTCCATCATTCCCTTTCCTTTTTTTCTAGTCCTTATTTGTGAATAAATGGATCTGAAAATAAAATTTAAAAATACATTATTAGACTGATGAGTACTGGATTTCAATTCGTCTTGTTACTACAAAGCATATGTATTATAGATGTTAGGATATTCAGCTCTACCTACGTAAAAACAATTAATTTTATTGAAAGTTTTATCACAGTTTTAGGTTTAGTTGTGGCCGATCACTTGGCCTGGAGGCAGTTTGTGGAATCCATATGCTCCACATAGGGAGCGAATATAGTACGATGATATGTGCATAAAAAAGGCGTAGATAAATTCTTCAGAGTTCAGTGTCGATCTTTGTTTCTGCCCATACTAATGAGTAATAAGATATCTCTCTTTCTTGCCTAGAGTAATTCTCTCTGCAGAATAATTATCGCCTTCTCATGTGCAATGTGCGCTCTTAATGACGTCACATTCTTTAAATTGCATAAAAATAACAACACGCTGTCGTTCACCAGAAAAGCATCACGCATCGGTGCCTGAGAACGAACTAATAAATGTAATTTCTTGTGAGAGTATGTGATCAAGTGTAGTTTTCTACATATAGATTATAGATGTCTAATTAAACTGTGTATATATGTATATCTAGTATTAATAAGAAAATGTGTAGTATTTCAAATTTTAATATTATGAAATATTTAGTTAAAAATTTAAAGCTTTAGATATGGCAATGAAGGGTTGAGGCTAAAAGGTATATTACTATCACATTCACTTATCTGCACCTATTGGTGCATAGGAACACCAAGTGCAGTGTAACTTGTAGGTATACATTAAATGTAGTTTAGATTTTATTTATTTGATTGTTTATTTTATCATTTTAAAGTATCTATCATCAACAATTTGCGACGGGTTGTGATATAATGGTTAGAGTCACAGGCTCTGGATTGGAATCCCTTGGTTCAAATCCCGTTCCGGATCCCGATTGTTTGAAATTTGCCCCAAAATCAAAATATTTATTCTGGAAACGAATGTGAAATATCTAGAGGTTAACAGGGCTTGTGACCTGTCATTGGGTTAAGTGTCCACTTGACGTATTACAACATTCCCCCATTCCGTCCATCATCATCTCAATAGATGTCTCCATTAAGAAAAATCTCATCAAAAGTGAAACGACGTGTGATAATTCATACTAATAGAAGTTCCGAAATTTGTCATATATGGTTAACAGATGGTGGACGGAATGGGGACAGGTCATTAGCCCTGTAAACGCCTAGATAATCCACATTCGTTTCCAGAGTTTCTCTGTCTCTGTTGAGATATCAATAATATTTTATATTAGCCCAGCATGGGTTTAATCCAGTAATTTGTCTACAAGTATTTGACTTCTTTCATTGCATTTTATCTCGACTAGATCCTTTTAGATTCCAGAACCATTAAACTAGAGAATATTTTTATGGCTAGCTTAGTGCATTTGCACTATAATTACTAGTAATTCTTTCAAGGAAAATAGCAGGACCGTTTGGCAAAGAACTTCCCTTAATTTAAATTTCTCAAACAAGAAAACTAATAAATAGAAAAATTGTCTGCTAAAATGCAAAGCATTTGCATTAAATTATCAGGGGTAGTTTACGTCAATAGTTAATTTATTTCTTTCAGGAAAAGTGATCTAAAAATCAATGTATTTATAGTTTTGTCCAACATGGTGTACATTGACAGGCTTGCTAAATGCAATGTTAGGTTTTTCCGTATTTTCCGTACAAAATGAGAGCAACACGAATTAAATATATCTAGTATTTTTGCAGAAAACGGCGTATTGATCGACACTGTACATTGTACAATGTACATAGTTATAAACGTCACATTTTTTTTTTTTTAAATATGATCTTCAATTATTTAAACACACCTGCTTCTACTTCTCGACCAAAAACAAAATTTTTGTAGCCATTAAAAAAGAGTAATTTAACGTTCTTTTTTAAAAAAAAACCTTATTATAGGTACTACCTCAAGTGAGTAAATAAATTAGTGAAATTTATTGTCACTTAGTGCTTCGTGAACCTGACCAGGGAGGATGGAGGCTTGGAGGCAGTTTGTGGAATCGAATGCTCCAGATAGGGAACGGATATGGTATGATGATGATGATGGACGTCCACTGCTGATAATCCGGTAGCTGCTTATGTCAGAGCTACGGGACGTAGACCTGACATTGGACGACACACGGGAACTGGCAGCCAATTGCTTTGTTTGGAGGCAGTTTGTGGAACCCGTGTGCTCCACATAGGGAGTGGAAATGGATTAATGATGATTGCTTCTTGTAATTTTTAACCGGTTTTTTTTTTCCGCGTAATTATTCAGTTTTTTTGTAAATTGTAATTATTTTTATTATTCATGAAATGCTCACTTATTTGCTTGATTTAAAACCGGGTAAACATAAGTATACATATTAAACTATCGTTTAACAGATTTTTTAACCAGTGCAAAGCTGGAGGAATTTTCTACTAAACAAGATATTCGTCTCCATAATGTTCTTCACAATAAATCTTTCATTTATCATTTGATTTACGGCCGTTACGTCAGAATAAAGTGATAACATCCTTTATATCTTAAGTTGTATCTAAAGTGGTAATCTACCAGAGCTTTCATAGAAAAAGCAGCAAAAATAATCATCCAGTAACTAAAGCTCATGACATAATGATGGATGACTGATGACTACTAGAACCTGTTTGAGAATGACTTCAGTTAAACCTTTTACGAAGGAAATAATCATCCCTGACGACAGCCTTACAAATGCAATTTCTCCTATTAAGGAAGTTATTCACTATGTCCCATGGTTAAATTGCATCCTCAGAATAGGAGATATTGATTAATTCATTTTAAATAAGGACATTGATAATTGCCTTTTTTATTACCTAGTAATTTTAATAAAAACAGTTAAGGATCTGTCATTTTAGTGGTGAACTTTTCACATAAAAATGTTTCATATTATGTAATAATTTGGACTGGCATTAAAGCGTATGAATAGTCATCTTGCCTTCATGTAATAAATTATCATGATTCAACGCACTAAGTGTAGGTGATACACCATGCAGTGTCCTATGCGTGTCCTATGCAGTGTCCTATGTTGCTTCGGGCTGCCGTCTCTGTGCCTTGCTCCTTGGTGGGTTAGAGGCGAAGTCGGTGTTTTGTGCCGTCCTTTCCCTACGGGGGTGCTTTGAGTCGGGGATCCCCCTTTTGTCTCAGCTGTCGGAATCCTTTCCTTGGGTGACTTGTAATCGATGTTTTTCAACCATGTCCTTTTATACACCTTTTTTCTTATGTTCTTTTGTATTGTTTTAAGCTTTTACGGCACATTTTGTTGACTGTATTAATTTGTATTCTTGTTTTGTATGTTTGCATTAAAAAGAAAAAAAAAAAGATTATTTCGATATGGAGACACTGAGGGATCGTGAGGGTGGCGGCATCATGATTTTTTTTTGACTTGATCGATGCTGTCGCCCTCTTGACTTAACTTCACTTGGAAACGTTGGCCCTGCAATTTGCTTATGCATTTGCAACAGCAAGAATTTAAAGTCCTGCATAAAATAGCGTGACTGACAGAGAGTCCCCAAGGACTCTATAACAGTCGCGGGTGGAGGTGGGACGATCCCTCAGTGTCCTATGCGCCATTGAATGCGGATAAGGACAAGTAGTAGTAGTAAGTAGTTGATTGAAAGTCCATCAACTTCGAGTGGAGGTAGATCATGATAAATCGAATGACAGACAGATGCGATGGTATGGTTATATTTCGTTTTTAACGCATATACAGAAAAATCAGGCGCTTATTGCATACAACAATATTTAAAAAATATATTATTATACCGTGTTATTTATTCAATACACTTGGGGTACTATTGCAGTGCCCTATGCATGCCCATTGGGTGCGGGTAAGGAAGAGTAGTAGTGGTATACATTTTTCCGACATCTAAAAATACTAAATATTTTGTTTCCAACTCGTCTCTTGAAAAATTGTTACGTCAAATGACCCTTTTGTAAAAATTTGCATCTCAGACGGATAAAAGCAAATTAATGACACTCAATGCCAGCATCATTGGTAATTTAATCAAATGTATGCCAATTTATGCTGTTGCCTGTCTTTAATCACCTATTTCTACCCACTAGATTTTCTGATCTCAATAAATAAACTCAACATTGAAATTGACTAATTATACGAGTAAATGTTTTATTAACAACATTTTGAACGTATACAAATACTTGTAGACAAATTACTGAATGTTTTATTAATTGACTAGAAGCGTCTGAAACATTATATTTGTCGCTACATTACGTTGTTCCTTATAATCAACGAAATAAAAATTACCTTTTTGTTAATTTGCCAAAATATGAAAAAGAAGTTTCCAAGTCATAATTCAATAAGCCTTTAGTTTTGATCAAAATCAAAATAGGTATTTATTAGAAAAAAATATCTGTGTGTACATAAAGGTAAATAATATGGAAGAATATTTATGATTATTTATTTATTAATAAAATTCGTTTAAATCGTGATAGTTGATTCATTTGATTTGTACTAAGCACAAATAATATTGCTCAATTGCTTAAATCCACTATCGATTCTTAAAATAATATATATTAAATATGTTTTTGTTAAACTAAAGAGAGCGTTCGATTTTTTTTTCAATTATTTAAAAAGATATCTATGCAATCTTATAATATTTGACAAATATGTTTGGATTTGTAAACATAGACCTGTTAAGTTGTAAATACACAAGGCGTTTAGGCTTTATTATCAATAATTAAATCGTGAGATTAAATCAGAGATCGTCATTAAATCAGAGTGGGGAACCAGGAATCTCTGGCGTCAACACGACGTTAATACTGGGCCAACACCCATTCAAATATTTCCTTATTTCTATTTTCACGTTTTTTAAATTTTGCTCATTCAAAACATGTTTTTGCTAAGAATTATAGTTCTATTTAGTTAATTTTATTTATTTGCGCTGTAAAATAAGGGAGATACTCTTGGACAGGTTTCCTTGGAAATATTACTGCTCGTTTCCTTAAAAATTACAGAGAGCTTTTGTATATAGTTTTATGTCTTGCCAGTAATTGTTACTTTATTTATCTCTCCCATAAACCTCTCCGAGTTCGATTCTTTGCATATTTAATGATTTACAGTTTACTGATGACAACCCGCTTAGCATTTAAATCATTTTTCCTTTATGCAAAGGTTATGAATCACAAAATGCATTATGCAGTAAGCACTGTAAGCAGAAACTGACGAACTTCAGCATGGAAATTTTTATGGCAAATATCTGCCTATAAACCGTGGAAATTTTCGTTGTGTGTTTTCTTATGTTTGTGTTTTGTTGTGTGGTATGAAGTGGTCAGCCTTTATGAGTAAGCGCTTTCTACAACAATAAAATTGTTGACGATAAGGAATGGATTCACGACCGATTTAAAGCAAAAACTGAATTAAGGGAGCGTACCAAAGCTAGAAAAAAAAGCATTTGCCAATATTTATAACATGAAAGTATGGCGGAGAAAAATATTTTTTTTACGGAAAAGTAAAATATTAAAATAAAAACTGTCACGCTAATTCGCTAGAATTAATAATTATTTATTTTGGTGCCACCTTTAGTTACCCCATAATTTTAAAAAAAAGACAAAAAATTCACAAATAAAAACATGGTAGTATATTTATAGAAAAATAGTGATAATTATAATAATATGTGATAATTTTGTATTATAACTTTGTTGTCAGTAAATCCGGAATATCATATTATAACTCAATCTAACTATATATATAACTCTATATAACATAATCTACGTCATTTTTTATTTTATATTTTATAATTATTTCCCTTCTTCTTCTTCCGGTATAAAGATACCAACATTTTGTATTCTTTTTTTTAACAATCTTGTCTATATTATCTGTTATTTTTCATTTTTACATGACTTTATTTTTCTCTTTTGCCACGTGCATACTGTTTGACTTTCACAGTATACCCACAAACAGGCTATGCCTTGGTGGGATTTTTGTTTATTTTTTTAATTTATATGTGTTTTTATTGTATTTACTTTGTAAACAAAAATTTTTCTTTTGAAAATATTTTTTTTTTAAATCCTGAGCGATTACCTAAGACTGCTTTTTGTTTTGATTGTATTTTATTATTGATTAGATCATTTATAAAGCGCCGTTTTCCTGCGCCAGCTGGTGCTCTACGATATTTCAAGAAGTTACTTTACGTTCATGTTTTCTTTTCGTTGTTTATTTGTTTTGTACGTGTTATTTATTTTATTGTATTGTATATTTATTTATTTTTGTTGTTTCCAGTGAGCGGTCCAGGGGCGGCGGTAGGTGCGGCGTACAAGCCGGTGCCTCCGCCGCGACCCCTCGCTGGCTCCGCCCCACGCCCTGCGCCCCCCGGGCCACCGTCCCCTCTACCCCTGCCCGGGGCTGCGCCCCCAGCCCTACACACCCACTCGGCTAAGTTTCCTGTAAGTAAAAAAAGATATATTACCATAATAAATTATGTTGGCGTACGAAATTGAACGCACATATAATTCAAGAGAAATGAAAACGAAATACATCAAGTTGTAACCGGTAATAGTTTTGCAGTAGTTTGAATGTAGTTTTCATATTTCACGTGTGATATTTGGACAAATTCAAAATGGTTTTTAAATGCACTGAAATAATAATAAGGAGCAATATGTGTATCTACATGTAGATACATTGGTGATCTATTTAAAAACAATGTTTTTTCATTTAAATGGAATCTAATGACGTTCAAATATTTTTTTTTATCAATGGGTAATTTTTTGTTATGATTCATTTCCCTTTGAATTTTAACGTCAAATGTCTGTTTATTTTCCCTCAATATTATTATTATTATGGTACAACCTCCTTGTTTAAATATACTCTCGAAGAGATTTGTAGAATATGCCCCAGCCATTCAACCGAAAATATTGTGGCCAACAACACTATTATGTAAAAAAATAATCATTACAACACGTTACGAAAATTAAATCATTATTATGAACTGTAAACATTATTTATCGAGTTTACACGTAAAAATTATTTCCTAACACAGAAAGTAGGTATGTATTATTACGTGGCTATTCCATGACGAATCACGAAAACATGTTGTTATAATATTATTTATGCACGCTATTATGCTTTTTATTTTTTTATGAAAATACATTCCTTATAGTCAATTTGTTTGCACGAGTTCATTTTTCAAGTTAATTTTTGGCGTTTATATACAGTATGTAACAAAACTCGATGTACAAGCAGGAAAACCAGTGAATCTACATCATATTATCATCCCTCACCAAGCACAAGAGCTTGTCTTTTTTATTGGATTTTACTCAATCTGCGGTACGTTTATACGCGGCCTTTTTTTTCAAGCACAGATTAAAAAGTTATTTTACACATTTGACTCCAAATATGATGTAGATTCACCAGTTTTTGGGTTGTACTACGAGTTTTGTTACTCCGTATATCTATTAATATAAAATATTACAAATCTTAACTTTTGCATTTTTTAAAGTGAATAGACTCCCATTAGTAGATTTTATATTAATGTTTTACAAAATATCATTTGAGTATGTGTAAAATCCTTGCACACGAGAACTCTATCCATAACGGGCCAAATAATGGCAGGTTCTCAGCACAGTAAACTATTTAGATTTTTAATCGATTTTGTATCCTTAAATTTCATTTGTACCCTTGGGAAAGCGACACGTGTTGCCTCGTAACCGATTGGGGTGTTTTACTAATTAAAAGTAGTAAAAACCAAAGAGTTTCATTTAAATAGTTTAAAATGAACTACAAGGTAAGTGTTTCTAACATAAATTTCACTTTTTCTGTGTTGAAAAATCAGTAACAGAATTTTTGGTTGCTTTACTAGTTTTATTCCCTTGAATAGTCCTCAAGACTTATAATGTCCCAATTTGCCCATCTTGATAATTTATTACTGAAGCGTAAGCATCCTATCTTATAAAATTATCGAGATACACTGCAATTGGTATACCGATGCAGTGCCTTATGCACCATTGGGTGCGGATAAGCGAAAGTAGTAGTAGTAGCACTATTATAAGTACAGATAATTATAATATATTAGATATGTACTTATTATTAATTATTATTTACTGTTGAAGGCTTTATATTCATTAAACCAAGGCGTGAGAATTGGGCTGATTGAGAAAAATAAGGCGACCTTAGCCTGAACAATGCAAATTAAGATACCAAATTCTTTTCAAATAAATCTTAGATCTAGGTATGTAAAATTATTAAAGAACGTAATTAGGAATAATCATTATAAATTATTTATTTTGATGAGATGTATAACGTCGATACGTGATACGTGTTCAACGTGTGTGGTGTACTTGGACTGGTTACTGAAGCGTAAGACGGATCATCCTACCTTCATGTTAATAAAATGATCAAGATACACCTGCAGTTTGGTTTACCAGCGCAGTGCCCTATGCACCATTAGGTCCGGATAAGGGATAGTAGTAGTACAACGACAACTGTAAAAACGTTGCAAAGTAAAAATAAATAATTATGAAATAATTTTAAACAAACCTTAGAATATTTAATTCCAAAATTTTTAAATATATTGCCCTATTATGAATTTTAATCGTGTAACAATGCTAATAAAATTATTTTTATTTTAAGGAATTGGTTAGAAGATAAAACTTCTTTATATTGATGCACCACAAATTATTATGTATATATTGATTCACCATATGCATTTTTCGTATCTCGATTCCTTTTATGTATATTTTGTAAACTTTTTTATTATTTTGTTTGTAAATTTACATATATATGCTATTGGCTCCCGATGACAAACGGCAAAATTGCGGTTTATCGGGACAGCATTATTTTTGTTTTTCAATGTTATGTTTTATTTTCCTCAATAAAGAAACTTTCAACAAGAAAAAAAAGCAATGTAAGATTGTTTTTCAACTATGGAAAACTACAAAAAGCTTTGAAGTCACAAAATAATAAGCTTTTAGATGTATTTGGCTAGTTCTACTCACAAGGGAATTATATTGAATTATTTTAGGCACTTCGTATTTTTTACTATGTTTGAATTTAAAAATACGCTAATAACGAAGATTTATGATAGAATTTTAGAGTTTTGAAAGGAACAGTGAAAACATATGCAAAAAACAAAGTTATAGGCATTTTTTATTTTTCAAATGACAGGGAAGTGAGAATAGATACAGGGAAGTGAGCATAAAACGATTTTATTTATTTTAATCAGATATTAAGCAAACAGTACAGTAAGTATTATATTTATGTGAGATATCCACCAATTTTTTGGAAATAGGATGCAAAATATTTGCAAAATGCCTACCAGGAAAGTGATAACATAGACAGGGAAATGACAACATACAAAAAATACTCGAACATACGCAGTTTTGTTTATTAAACGAATTAGTCTTAATAATTCTTATAAAATAATCTTTTAGAAAGAGAGCACCACAAATTATACAGGGACAATCATCAGATTCATTTCTGCATTTATTTTCTTTGTTCGAATCCTTTTTTATACTCTTTTTCGATTCCCTTTTCTTTGCTTTATCATGAATTTTTTTGTCAATATTAGTTTTTTTCATCAGTTCCTTTTTTTCTAAGCAAGCATTTTCGTAAATTTTGTTTTTCATGCTTCGTGTTTTTTTTATTTCTGGAAACAATTCTTTTGCATCTAGGTTTGACATATCAAGTAGACCATGAGGATCATCTATATTCAGCGTAAGATCACTCATACTTAAAACGTCATCCATCAAAATAATGCTAGGAGTATTGGCATATCTTTCCGAGTCTGATCCAAAAACATCATCGAATCTTTCTCTTTGTTTTGTAGAATATTGAACACAACCCATTCGGAAGTGTTCACACTCGTTGCTGCAAAAACAGCTTAGAGATTTCATGACGACCTTTTGGGGAAAGTATGCATTTCCCTGCACTTGGCGAACCTGTAAAGTGCCTTTAAAGGCATTCAGACTAGGCTGTTCTTTATTAATGAAAGTCTCCATTTGATCTATATCGCTGTCAGTTACTGTAAACAACGTAATGTTTGGGCAGCGAGTCTGAATTGCTCCACAAAACTGCGTTAAGTTTATTATATCGCCACCTGATGCTACAACATTGTCTGCTGTTCTTTTACACGTAGCACCTACACCATCTGGCGCACCTTTTCCATGACCAGCTTCATGGTAATTCCAAGTCCAGGTGATAAATTTCGGCCACGTCTCAGAAATTTTGCATGCAAGAACGTAAAACATAAGTTTGTTCCGATACTGAGTGACTGGACCATCACTGACAAAGTTAATGTTTTCAATTTCTGCTGGTAGCTCTTCAAGAACAGATTGGAGGTGGGCCCAAATGGCTGAAACGCCATGAGACAAATTAGTGGAAGCCGTGCAATACGATCTAGTAGAATTTTGCAGGTAAACTACAACAGTATGAAGTGATATTTGTGCGCCATATATTGTGCGCCATATAAATATATATTATGCTACAACAGTAAAATTAGTAGATACAATAGTTTCTGTTGCAAAATAATATCATCATATACGGTTTCACTAACTGCCGGCAGTTGCAACTGCTACATTTTATCACTTCCCTGGAGGGCTCTCACTTCCCTGTCTGTTTAGATCCAGGGAAGTGATATACAGGGAAGTGATATTTTTAATGTTTTTACTTCAAATCCACAAGAATCCTTCATTTTATTACAAAAGTAATAGTCCGTTATGCTCCATGCAGTTAAAACAAATACATAAGATTAATTCAAATTGAATAATGTCTAATAATTGAAATGTAATTACGTACCATATGAGTGAGAATTTGTCTGACCGGAACGCTGCAGCCTCCACTAAACACACTTGCACGACTAATCGTTCACCGAGTAAAACAAAACACAGCCGTCAAAAAGCTGCCGTCATCTCTTTCTTTAAATCGCCAAAACGGCAATGTCGCATACTATTCAATTTCTATGCGATATTTACGATTTTTTAGCTGACAGGGAAGTGATACCAAATTCTTGTCGCCTGTATTCGGTGACGAAAATCTTGCTGTAAATATGCGATTCTAAAAACATTAATGGTGTTCTGGGTAACAAACACGTATTATCATTACAATAAAACTTTTTTTTTTGAGCCAACTATTTGTTGAACGTTATTATTTGGACTTACATTTTCAATTCTGGAATATCGCCCCACAGGGAAGTGATAATTTTGACTGTTTTGTGTTAGTTTTATCGTAAAAATATTTGATTGAGATAGCTGATTTTCAATGACCAATTAGAAACCAATGTAAACTTTCATAATAACATACCTTAAAGGTAACTAACTAACTAACTAACTAACCATCACGCCATTTCCCCGAAGGGGTAGGCAGAGAGGATAGAACGCCACACCACTCTGTCCTGGCACACTTCTCTTGCTTCCTCCACATTCATACATCTCCTCATGCACGCACGTCGATTATTCCGACTTCTTACATGCCCACTTTCAAGCACTTGTTTTACTTGATCATGCCATGTCTTTCTCGGCCTTCCTCGACTTCTACATCCAGGCACAGTCGCATCATATATTTTTTTAGCCGTTCTTTCATCATCCATTCGCTCTACATGTCCGAACCAACGTAAAAGACCTTTCTTAATTTTGTCGATAATGCTTATCTCAGCCTTGCATTCTGCTCTAATTTCAACATTAGTGCACCTATTATACATAGTTTTACCACACATTCGCCTGAGAGATCGCATTTCAACTGCATTCAATTTACTTTCATCCTTATTTTTCCAACTCCATGCTTCGCTTCCATACATAAGGGTTTGGTACCAGAACTCCATTGTACACTGCCAATTTAGCCTCTTTTGATAAGCACTTATTAGATACTACCGACTTTAAGGCACCATTAATTCTGTTACCGGCACTAACCCTCCTTTCAATGTCCTTATCCATATTACCATCCCTAGTGAACATGCTTCCCAGATATACAAAATTCTTCCACCTGTTTCAAGCTATCGCCATTTACTACGATCTTACACTTAGTCATATTCACATTTCTTTCAAAAACCATCACATTCGACTTTTCCACATTCATTAATAGATCACTCTCCTTGCACACATCGTAAACCTTTGTAACCAAGGACTGCAATTCTTCTTCGCTCTCAGCAAGAAGCACTGCGTCATCGGCGTACAAAAGGCAACTAACAATCATACCACTCATTCTCGCGCCCACGCCCATATTTTTCAACTCTTTCATACATTTATCCATGTATATGTTAAACAACCATGGTGACATCACACATCCCTGTTTGACTCCTTTAGGGATGTCAAACCACGACGTGAATGACCCATTTACCCTTACACACGCTACACTGTCTTTGTACAAGGAAGCAATAGCGCGGACAAGGTTATCGTTCACTCCATACTCAGATAAGGCCATCCATAGCTTATTCCTATCAACACGATCAAATGCTTTTTTTTGCAAGTCAACAAAAGCGCAGAAAAGCTTCCGGTTTTTTGCCAAAAACTTCTCCGACAAATTGCGTAACGCAAATATTTGATCCATACATCCTCTGCCATTCATAAATCCACTCTGAACATCCCATATTTTATCCTTAGTCACATTTCTTACTCTCTCAATCAATATTCTTCCATACATTTTGCCAACAGCGCTTAAAAGACTGATAGCTCTGTAATTCCCGCACTCAACCTTGGAACCCTTTCCCTTGTATAAAGGCATAACCACAGCTCTCCTCCAATCAAGTGGAGTGCTGTGCTCCCTTAGACACAAGTTAAAAAGTTTATGTAGCCATGGAGAATTATTTTGCCACCCGACTTAATGAACTCTGCTGCAAACACTATCATAGCCTTGCGCTTTACCCATTCCGCATACATTTGACAGCACTGATAATTTCTTTCATACTAATCGGGCTTTCTTCGTCATTTGCATTCAAACATGGCTCAGGTAATGTTGATACACCGCCCGAGTTACCAGTGTGTGATTCGTACACTTCCTCAAAGTTTTTCCTTCCATCTGTCTTTTATACCAATCTCACTTGTTATCATTAAGGTAATATAAAGGTAATATATTGAAAAATTACGAATTTATAGCAAGAGACCTCCAAAATTCGCTACTTTGTAGAACTAGCCATTTGTTAGTAGAAATGTTTCAGTTTTCCTTTTGAATGAATACATGGTAGCTGATATTAATCATTTTCACCAAAAGTTTCTACCGCGCACCCTTATCCTCACCTAGTGATGCATAGGGCACTGCATTGGTACACCAAGTGTAGTGAATCTTAATATTTTGTTACATCAAGACAAGTTGATTACTATGCATCAGCGCAAAGTATGTACATAAATGTTTTAAGGTTTTACGGTATCTACGTTTTTTTTTGTCTCCGATCAATTTATTTAATCATTGTTTGCGAAAGGTTTACACTGCTATTTCTTATAAAAAACTTATATACACAGCGCTGTGCATCACGTACAAAATAGAAATTTAAAAATATCTTAATCTATTATAATTTATTATTGTAAGCTTGCCATAACGGAGCTTTAGTTCTGCGATCTTGGACTCCGAACTGTTATGATTTTATATTCCATTACTGAGTACAGTTTACACAAACTTGTTGGTTACACTGTTATTCATAATGTATTTATATTACCAGTTTTACAAGTTTATCCCTTGTTATCCGAATCGTTACGGTAATCCGCCATACTTGATAGAGATGTTCAATGTAAAAACTAAGTAAAAATAATGTCAAAAGTAGAAAATAAATGTTTTATAAACAACATTTTGAGTGAGTCCAAATACTTGTAGACAAAAACTGGATTTCACCCATTACGGGCTAATAATTACAATTTGACATCTCAACAGAGACGAGAAACTTGGAAGGGAATATGGATATCTAGGCGTTTACAGGGCTTATGACCTGTCATTGGCTGGGTTAAGTGGCCACTTGATGTATCATAAGCCCTGTAAACGCCTAGATATCCATATTCCCTTCCAAGTTTCTCGTCTCTGTTGAGATGTCAAATTGTAATAAATGTTTTAACTGAATTTTAATTCTCGATAAAACTATTAAGACAAAACTTCACCACGCTTCTCGCGGACGCTTCCCATACAAACGTCACATTAGAGCAATGATTTTTTTCACACATTTTAGATATCGACCAGATGCGCGTTTGCATCGTCTTATTTTTGACGTGATAACGTCTAATAAATCGATAAACTCCAGCTGCACACACGAAAAAGCATGACTCATTGTCACGTTCCGCCTGAGCCGAGTGTGCAAGCGAGAGCGCGGAACAAGCGACAGAGAGGCACGATCGGCCTAAACGTTTGGTTTGTGACGCATCTATCTCTCTTCCACTCCGCCGATGCATCCGAGTAGAAGGGAGACAGCAGCAGCACAAAAGAAGAAAAAACAAAAAAAATGTTAATTTATGGAAAAAATTGTAATTTTCAATTGACTCCTGCTTTGTATTATACAAAATAAAGTTAATTCAGTAATAATAATTTAATGTAATTCATAAAAGTATGCTTTTTTTTATCAATGTTTTCTTATGACGTTATCACGTAAAATTGTCGTTTGTAAACCGACTTTACAGACAACCAAAAGTTATTTATCTTCTTTAACAATGGTTTAAATTATTATTCATATTTCTAATTATTTGCACAAGTACCTGTAATCGATCCATTGAATTTTTCTGAATATCCATTTGACTGTTCACCCCTAGTATTACCGCTACTGCACTGATTCGATTTGCATTTATATTAACCAGTATGGACGTCGGAAGTGCACCGAGATAATTATCTACGCATTTGCAATATTTATACTGAATTACTATGCATCTCTTCTACATAGAATAATCTAATCGATGCATCCTTTTGATATCGCTACGAAGATCTCTGAATAATTAGTATGCGTATTTAAGTGGTAGGTATGTAAAGCGATATTTGTATAGAACTTTTCAAATCAATTGATAAATCATTACAATATGAAATACTTAACTTATTTGTCCAATGCATCCTGCGCGGTTTTCATCCATTATCTCCCAGCAAATATCCTGATATTTTAAATCTTTATTTTGATATATGCTTTTTTCATCAATCGTCCGACCTTTTTGGAAAATAACTTTTCCATTTCCAATTTCCACACAACCAAGCTTTTTCTTCTCATAACTACTTCGCGTTGAGGAACAACACCTTTCCCTCTCTCCAAAGCACTCAAATAAGCTAAGTTTTCATCTAAAACCATATCTAATTTCAAATGTATAATCAATCTATGATTAATTGGGGTTACGACCTTAAGATCCAAAAATCACGACACTATCAATTAGGCTACAGTACAAATCATTATAAAATTATAGATAAATATATAGGAACCGGATCAATTCAAAACATCAACAAAATATTTGTATTGAGATTTCGTGTATCGTGCAACGTTCAACATCCTGTTATAAACTTTTTATACTCTTTTTTAATAATAACTTTATAACTACAAAGCTTCATCTGATTAAAATTATATTACCTATGTAGATTTGTTATTTGCGTGGGTGAATCAAATATTAAAATCATAATTCGACTACTATAGCATACTATTAAATACCACTGACTAGTTTTCAATTATAATAAATTACTCATTGATTCAGAAACAAGAACTATCTATTACTGTAATTTTAAAGGCAAAAAACTCATCATACAATAATGCGTTCATGTGTGGTATTTGTTTCAATGTACAAATATAATTCTTGATCAGCTTTTTTTCCTATAATTTAAGCATGTTTAATTCATTAAAATCCAGATTTTAATTTAAAATATATATTTTCGAGTGCTCGTTGAAGTACAGAAGCTCGTCGATTTATCCAGTATGAACCTATATTAATATAACTAGATGTATTAAAATTATTTATAAAAAGCACTGTTATTTGACCAACGGAAAGATACATTATTGGCTTCGCTGTTGCATTAATCTAAACTATGTATTAAAATCAATAAGATTAAGTATTGAGGTTAATTATTATTTAATTACGGGTATATTTAGGATACTGGCCTTTCAAAGAAACTGCTCCGCTCGTATTGTTTTATGCCACTCTTCTAAAATTTCTTACATCCAAGGTTATAAAGTTCCTATGTAATTATCGATAAATATGATTTAACTTCTATACGATACCTATCTTTTGAATGCTTAGCACAGCGCGTATCAACGTACCAATCCTAAGTTTTCAGTAAATCAATTACGCTATAAGTAAGTCTTGAATTAATTTATAAAATTAAGTTTATCACCATTCCACACCCGTAACTTATATGGAGCATAAATATTATAGATTTCAAAAACTGCGTCCTCGCTACGTAATCAGTCGCCAGATCCTGTGCTTCTTCGATGTCCCTCAGTAAACTGCCTATAAATTGACAGCAATAGACGTCTACATTGAAAGCCCCACCCTTTCCATCAATAGACGTCTCTCAAAATGATGTAACATAAAAACGGCGTTTTATAAATCAGTCGTTTATTATAATTATTATTAATATCTCGGCTTAGCAATCCGCCTCAATACAGGCTGTTCATAATATCAACTCAATATAGACCAATGTCGACTTCTTGCCCGATATAATTAACTAGTTCTCGATTGTTCTCACGATTTATATTTAGTATTGTTATATCCAAACCCATCAAAATTGCGTTCCTCCCACATAAAATTAAGCGCAGCACTACTTTAAAGTTCCTACATAAACTAACAACAATATATTAAACGCACTATAAATTATTTTTACCGTACGATACTCTATTATAATCGCTTACGATTCTGCAAAACTTATTACTATTACATCAACTTATTAAATCGTTAAAACGCCCATTCATTTTATTGTTCGAAAAAGCCACGGACCCGACGATCTTGTATTTTTTTACGGTTTTCTATGAGAATTAATAGAACTAAACCGCTTTTTATTGCGAGAGATTATTTAATCACTTTTATTTTCTACTACACTACTCTACATTCCCTTATCCGCACCCAATGGTGCATCGGTACACCGAGTGCAGTCAGTGTATCTTGATCGATAATTACACGAAGGTAAGATGATTAGTCATACGCTTCAATACCAGTCCAAAGTATCACACATGAAATATTAATATGAAAATACACAAAAAACGTGTATTTACTCAAAATTTTACTATAATGTATAAAATAAATAATTTTTTTTAAATAATCCTAAAATTACAAAAGAAGGATTAAAACTTTTTATCAAATTTTTCTTAATTGTCGTTTTCAGCCAGCTAAGAATAATTAATCTAAAATTTCGATTGTTTTATCAGGGTAACGAATGAATTGCTGACTCTTGCATACAATAATAAATTTATGTTTAAATACTGTGCACGTTGCTCAATAGATGGCAGAGAGAACTCGCATATGAAGCGACATGTCAATTCACTCAAATACAAATCCAAAAAAACAAAATTTAAAACTGAAAAATACTTTTGTACTTGTAGAAGAAAATCTAAATTTGCACCATTGGCATTGTTAACATAATGTGATACTTTGTTCAGAAATTTGCCGCTGTAAACTTTTTCTTAACCTTTTTTGCAAAAGTTGTGCGAAATACCACAGAAATCTTAAAATATTAGTTTTTTTCATCAGTTTCTTTTTTTCTAAGCAAGCATTTTCGTAAATTTTTGTTTTTCATGGCTTCGTGTTTTTTTTTTTCTTGTCTGAAAACAATTCTTTTGTGCATCTATATCTAGGGTTTGACATATAAAGTAGACCATGAGGATCATCTATATCTCAGCGTAAGATCACTCATACTTAAAAACGTCATCACATCAAAAAATAATGCTAGGAGTATTGGCATATCTTTCCGAGTCTGATCCAAAAAACATCATCGACTCTTTCTCTTTGTTTTGTAGAATATTGAACACAACCATTTCGGGAAGTGTTCACACTCGTTGCTGCAAAAACCAGCTTATGAGATTTCATTGACGGACCTTTTGGGGAAAGTATGCATTTCATCCCTGCACTTGGTGAACCTGTAAATGTGCCTTTAAAGGCATTCAGACTAGGCTGTTCTTTATTAATGAAAGTCTCCATTTGATCTATATCGCTGTCAGTTACTGTAAAACAACGTAATGTTTGGGCAGCGAGTCTGAATTGCTCCACAAAACTGCGTTAAGTTTATTATATCGCCACCTGATGCTACAACATTGTCTGCTGTTCTTTTACCGTCGTAGCACCTACACCATCTGGCGCACCTTTTCCATGACCAGCTTCATGGTAATTCCAAGTCCAGGTGATAAATTTCGGCCACATCTCAGAAATTTTGCATGCAAGAACGTAAAACATAAGTTTGTTCCGATACTGAGTGACTGGACCATCACTGACAAAAGTGAATGTTTCAATTTCTGCTGGTAGCTCTTCAAGAAATCAGATTGGAGGTGGGCCAAATGGCTGAAACGCCATGAGACAAATTAGTGGAAGCCGTGCAAATACGATCTAGTAGAATTTTGCAGGTAAACTACAACAGTATGAAGTGATATTTGTGCGCGTGACCCTCCAAAAATGAAAGACTGGATCTCTTCATTGTAGTGGAAAAAACAGTTAGTAGATACAATTAGTTTTCTGTTGCAAAATAAATATCATTCATACGGTTTCACTAACTGCCGGCAGTTGCAACTGCTACATTTTATCACTTCCCTGGAGGGCTCTCACTTCCCTGTCTGTTTAGATCCAGGGAAGTGATATTACAGGGAAGTGATATTTTTTAATGTTTTTGCTTCAAATCCACAAGAATCCTTTAATTTTATTACAAAAGTTAATAGTCCGTTATGCTCCATGCAGTTAAAACAAATACATAAGATTAATTCAAATTTAATAATGTCTAATAATTGAAATGTAATTACGTACCATATGAGTGAGAATTTGTCTGACCGGAACGCTGCAGCCTCCACTAAACACACTTGCACGACTAATCGTTTACCGAGTAAAACAAAACACAGCCGTCAAAAAAGCTTGCCGTCATCTTTTTCTTTAAATCGCCAAAACGGCAATGTCGCATACTATTCTATTTCTATGCGATATTTACGATTTTTTAGCTGACAGGGAAACGTGATACCAAATTCTTTGTCGCCTGTATTCGGTGACGAAAATCCTTGCTGTAAATATGCGATTCTAAAAACATTAATGGTGTTCTGGGTAACAAACACGTATTTATCATTACAATAAAACTTTTTTTTTTGAGCCAACTATTTGTTGAACGTTATTATTTGGACTTTACATTTTCAATTCTGGAATATCGCCCCACAGGAAGTGATAATTTGACTGTTTTGTGTTAGTTTTATCGTAAAAATATTTGATTGAGATAGCTGATTTTCAATGACCAATTAGAAACCAATGTAAACTTTCATAATAACATACCTTAAAAGTTATATATTGAAAAATTACGAATTTATAGCAAGAGACCTCCAAAATTCGCTACTTTGTAGAACTAGCCAAATATTCACTGCATACTCCGTACTACGTACTATTTTTTAAACATCCCTTCTTATTTTTCTGCAAAAGAGTAAAGGACTGATAAGTGAATGTGGGGGTCCACCGATGGGGAATATTTTTCTGTATGACTGTGCATACCCATCTATCGTCTTAAACTACTTTGACATTAATTATTTTTGTTGGGCTCTTGTCTCTTTTTGACTCTGAATTCCTGTAAATTGTCTGTCCAAACTATTCCAGGAATTTCCCAGAAATTTCCCAGAGAAATTCCGCAAAACAAATTGAATGTGGAGAGGTCTGTCTATTTTAATAATTTCCCAAGTGAAAGTACAAGATATAGGGTTAGAAATAATTATATAGTACTAAGGTAAAGAATGTTATTTTTCTCTACATAATGATTTTATATTAAAGCTAAATTTGTAAGTTTTTGTTTCAATAGTATTTAGTTTACATAAAACACGTTTTTTCTTCATTATTAATCAAATTCATGTTTTCTTTTTTGGATGCACTTATTGCGTTTCCCGGCGTATTGTGGTGTCTATTTAACACATTAATTCATCGGCAGTATAATATTCAGATGTACATGAGCGTGGAATCTTGACTTGGGAAGACACCGGAAGTTGAAGACTTAAGTAGCGGGTGCAGGATAAATGAAATTTTGAAATCATCAATAATTTACTTCCTCTGCAATTTTTAACTAAGAAATATATGTGTTTTAATACATTAAATTGTTATTAGAGTAGTTGTTTAAACAGATCAAATTACTTGATTCACCCAGGATTATTTTTAATTAATTTGTATTCATTTCCACAAAAGAATTTGATTACAAAATGGTTAAGAAAAATTTATCCTCACTGGGGTAACCCATGCTGAAAATAAATACTACTATTATTCATTTTTTATGTTTTTTTAAATTTATATTTCTAATAAACCAAATATTTTTATTTTATTCCAAAATCCATTAAATTTTCATGAAACACTCCTGAAAGTACATTATTTAAATCCAGGATCAAGATCAACCCGTTTGGGTGACTTTATGACCCCCAGTGTGAAATACTCGCCCTTAAAATGAACACTTCCCGAGGGTTACATAGGTTACATGCTCATCCCTAACTAAACCATCACGCCATTTCCCCGAAGGGGTAGGCAGAGAGGATAGAACGCCACACCACTCTGTCCTGGCACACCTTCTCTTGCTTCCTCCACATTCATACATCTCCTCATGCACGCACGTCGATTATTCCGATTCTTACATGCCCACTTTCAAGCACTTGTTTTACTTGATCATGCCATGTCTTTCTCGGCCTTCCTCGACTTCTACATCCAGGCACAGTCGCATCATATATTTTTTTAGCCGTGTTCTTTCATCATCCATTCGCTCTACATGACCGAAACCAACGTAAAAGACCTTTCTTAATTTTGTCGATAATGCTTATCTCAGCCTTGCATTCTGCTCTAATTTCAACATTAGTGCACCTATCATACATAGTTTTACCACACATTCGCCTGAGAGATCGCATTTCAACTGCATTCAATTTACTTTCATCCTTATTTTTCCAACTCCATGCTTCGCTTCCATACATAAGGGTTGGTACCAGAACTCCATTGTGCACTGCCAATTTAGCCTCTTTTGATAAGCACTTTATTAGATACTACCGACTTTAAGGCACCATTAATTCTGTTACCGGCACTAACCCTCCTTTCAATGTCCTTGTCCATATTTCCATCCCCTAGTGAACATGCTTCCCAGATATACAAATTCTTCCACCTGTTTCAAGCTATCGCCATTTACTACGATCTTACACTTAGTCATATTCACATTTCTTTCAAAAACCATCACATTCGACTTTTCCACATTCATTAATAGAT
Source organism: Micrasema minimum (assembly GCA_022494985.1). Taxonomy (NCBI): domain Eukaryota; kingdom Metazoa; phylum Arthropoda; class Insecta; order Trichoptera; family Brachycentridae; genus Micrasema; species Micrasema minimum. Next base: position 13,982 of record JAGVSP010003178.1, on the reverse strand, counting down.
CACTCTCCTTGCACACATCGTAACCCTTTGTAACCAAGGACTGCAATTCTTCTTCGCTCTCAGCAAGAAGCACTGCGTCATCGGCGTACAAAAGGCAACTAACAATCATACCACTCATTCTCGCACCCACGCCCATATATTTTTCAACTCTTTCATACATTTATCCATGTATATGTTAAACAAACCATGGTGACATCACACATCCCTGTTTTGACTCCTTTAGGGATGTCAAAACCACGACGTGAATGACCCATTTACCCTTACACACGCTAACTGTCTTTGTACAAGGAAGCAATAGCGCGGACAAGGTTTATCGTTCACTCCATACTCAGATAAGGCCATCCATAGCTTATTCCTATCAACACGATCAAATGCTTTTTGCAAGTCAACAAAAGCGCAGAAAAAAAGCTTCCGGTTTTTTGCCAAACAAAAACTTCTCCGACAAATTGCGTAACGCAAATATTTTGATCCATACATCCTCTGCAATTCATAATAAAAACACTCTGAAATTCCCCATATTTTATCCTTAGTACACATTACTTACTCTCTCAATCAATATTCTTCCATACATTTTGCCAACAGCGCTTAAAAGACTGATTAGCTCTGTAATTCCCCGCACTCAACCTTGGAAACCCTTTCCCTTGTATAAAAGGCATACCACAGCTCTCCTCAATCAAGTGGAGTTATGCTGTGCTCCCTTTAGACACACAAGTTAAAAAGTTTATGTAGCCATGTGAGAATTTTTTGCCACCCGACTTAATGAACTCTGCTGCAACAACTATCATAGCCTTGCGCTTTACCATTCCGCATACATTTGACAGCACTGATTATTTTCTTTCATACTAATCGGGCTTTCTTCGTCATTTGCATTCAAACATGGCTCAGGTAATGTTGATACACCGCCCGAGTTACCAGTGTGTGATTCGTACACTTCCTCAAAGTTTTCCTTCCCATCTGTCTTTTATACCAATCTCACTTGTTATCATTTTTCCATCCTTAGCCTTAACAACTGTCATACGTTTTACTTTCACTACTATTTCGCGAGTTTTTCACCGCTTTCCAGAAAACTTTAATATTTTCGTGGAAAATTATGGCTCATTTTCATTCCTTCCTCTTCATTCAATTTTCTCTTTCGTTCACACACACCCTGTTTGACCTTCTTCTTACATTCACTATACACACTTTTGGCAAAAACTTATTCACTCGTATTCCGTTTATTGACAGCAAGCAAATTTTATCCACGCATCCTTCTTTTCTTTTACGAGTTTTTTGACTTCGTCGTCCCACCACGCGTCACCATTCTTTCTCCCTATCGTTGTCCCACACCGCACACTTCTTTCGCCGCCTCACACATTACTTGATTTCAAACATTCCCAACATATCATTTATACTCAAACATTCTACGTCTTCCTCGTTCAGTCTACGACTCACGATCTTTCAAAATTATGTCTTATGTCAGTATTTTGCAGTTTTTCAACTTTGACCCTGGATGTAGCCTGCACTTTGCGTGTTTTGGACCGCCATCCCTTAAACAGAATCACCTAATGATACCACCAAGAAAGTGATCTGATTCCATCTCAGCCCTCTGTACACACGGGTGTCAGCAGTTACAGACTTCAATCCAGAGTCAATGATGACATAGTCGATAAATGGATCTTTCATTACCTCTCTCCCATGTATACTGGTGGATTCCCTTATGGTCGAAGAAACGTATTCGATACAAAGAGATTCCATTCCAGGCATACCTCAATCAGTCTTCTTTCCATTATCATTCACTCTTACATCTCCAAACATACCTAGGGCTGACTCTAGCCCCTCTCTTCTTACTCCCACCCATCCATTTTGGTCTCCAGCCAGAATTATTCTTTCGTTCTCCTTTTGCTTCCATTCATTACATTCATAAGGCTCGTCCAAAACTCAAAACTTCTCTCTGGACTCGCAGTCGGAGTTAACAGGAGCATATCCTATGATTACAAGTAATATGTGTATATTAATTTACGTTATTTTTTTACAAACATACTCAATCTGCAATATTCTGTACCAAAACATAAATATTAGGTAGGCATCCTGTTTTGAATTATTAGATCACATAGTTTGGTATGCAAGTTGTTTAAAAGTCTGAATTCAGGTGTTTTTAAAAATTTCAAGGCAGTATCTGAGAAATCATATACAATATTTATGCTGACTGTAGGGATATGAGTTATATTTTAAATTTAAGTAAACTCACAAGAAACGTTTATTTTTTATTTTCTCGTACATTCTATGACACAATATTAATGCATTTTTTTATGTATTGATGAGGGGAAATGTACATTTTTGTAAAGATGAGGACAAGGTTTAATACTAGGGTACCTTGATTATCTTTAAATAAAGTGTATTTAAGGACAATAATTCTACGTTTTACTAATACCTTTGATATTTTACGAATACTACGACGCCAGTTCCTCAGAAATTACGCTTATCCCTACGACCATCCAACTCCTACAATTGGATTCTTTGCAAGAGTTTGTAATACATCGCACCTATGAATAGATACCTACTTTGACTTTGCACCTATAATCTTAATTGGTCGAAAATTGAAAACTGAGGAATACCACGTTATAGGTTGCAGAAATCAAACTCACACTTTTATGTGCATAGAACCTACATGTTTCTATCTTGAATTTCTGTCTGTCGATACAGGACCACAATTTATTTCGATTTTTTAATCTGATTTCAATGAAACAAGTACTAATCTACCGCTATATAAGGAAATTGTGATATGGATTAAAATAAACTCGCAATATACATACGCAGGTTTGCACCTTTTTTATTGTGTATTTGTAATAAGGGATCGTAATACACCCCCAAATGGGAGCAATGATGTGTAAGTTTATGTTTTGAAAAATAAATATGTCCAACATTATTTCAAACATTATTTTCTGCTCATGTATAAACTTGAAGACCTTCGCTATTAAGTTAATCTTCTGGTAGAGGAAATTTTCCACGCAGTTGTAGTTGAACGAAAGAAGACCCTCTCTCTGGTGTTTGATATATCCTGGAAATGAATATAGATACACATGGAGGTAACAAAATTGTAATACAACCCGAAAACTGGCGAATCTACATCATATTTGGAGTAGACTTTGTAACACAACTTTTAAATCTGACCTTTTCATCTAAAAGCTTTTAAAAGTACCGCAGATTAAAATTGCACAATTTGTGTTGATTTGAATTTTTGCTTTAGTTTTCTTTGCATGAGATAGTATAACATTTTTCTAAATATACTTTATTGAATTTTGTCATTAGTATTTCTTTATTACTAAACCAAATATACATGCAATCTGTTAATCACTGATTAAGTATAGAATTTTATATAAGTTTATTTGTGACGTCATACGAGTAATATAAAACCTGATTAATAATTTTGAGCCTATTCTAATTTGTCATACATGACTGGGCAATTGCCCCTGTAAAACGCTCGAATTAAGGCAAATCCTGAAATTGTAGTGCAATTAAAATTCTAACCTATCTACTGTTAGGGATTACAAAATGAAATATTACGCCTACTCCACCCGTCTTGATATAAAAATCCAGAATTGTTGTTACAAGTATTTGAACCCCCAATAATGTTTTATAATTAATAATATATACAAAAAGGACATTTAGTACTATTTGAAAGAACCCCAAAAATTGCCAAGATATGTATGTTTGATATCAGGATTGCGGGTTGTTTCTGTCAGTCCTTCCAGTACAGATGGCAGTGGATCATGCTGCTGTCAGAAATCACGGAATCCCCCGAACGAGAAAAGTAAGAGAAAAAATATTCTTCTGTCTTTCCTATTTTTTTTTAAATTTTTTTTTTTATTTGAAATTAAAAATCTGTTACCAAAACATAATATATCTAAACATATATTGTTGGTAATATACAAAATTTTAGACATAACGTTTCTCTACCTCTCTAATAAAGTGGATACTTGTGTTTAGAGAGGGAGTTCGTTTTACTATTTTTAATTTTTTTATATGAGTAAGTTTCATTCAATAATTTGCAGATATAAAGTAAAGCATTTAATTCTAGTAAAGTGCTAAGCACTTAATGCTAATTTCCTAGTATAGCAGGGAGCGTGTTATTTAGTGTCCATGTTATCAACGTTACCTGCTCCCTAGTTCTAGAACTTAATGGGATGCATCTTCAGAATTATGCTACTACTAAATATGCTCCTTAGCATACACATTAACCCTAAACTGTTTGTCAACCCCAGCATTTCAAAATAGTTCATATACGTTTTATCTGGGGGAACTGTTTAATCTAAGAAATCTTAAACATGGTTTAACGAAACTCGTAGTACAACCCGAAAACTGGTGAATCTACATCATATTTGGAGTCAAATGTGTAAACGTGACTTTCAAATCTGAACTTGGAAAAAAAAAAATCTTCTCACAAAAGCTCTCATTAGTACAGCAGACTAAGTAAAATTGCACAAATTCATTTTAAAATACTGTTTACTATTTTGTTTTATTTATGCGAAGTATTAATTTAACTAAATTAAAAAAAAAAAAAACTATATACGTATTTAATTTTATGATACCTTGGACAGGTGCTGAAGTTCAAGACTGGTTTTTTTGCTTTTATGTAACAAATTATCAAGATTCGCCGTACTTGGTGTACCAATGCGCTGATAAGGGTGAGTAGTAGGGTAGTACTCTAGAACACGACATGTGAAAAAAAATATTTATTATTACTCACATCGTTGCATTTTGACATGCGGTCAACACAACACAATTTACATATTAAAGTTTGTTGCATTCTCAACGCAGTTCACATTACACTGCACTGTGGTATTCAAATCTACTAAACTGTACATTCAACATGTTATTCCGTAATTCAGTTATCTGGGCAACGAAAATGTTAACAATGCACCTAAATTTACTCACATACATACTCGTACTAGGTATTGTACAGACTCTACCAAAAGTAATGGAACCACGGATACGTATTAAATTTCCAACCAATCTGATTATGAAAACGATACTCTATTTTTTTTTTAATATCAGTTTTATAATCGAACTCTATAGTTAATAAGACACGTTTCAAATTTACATTACACAAAAATAATTACTTTTGATTAAGCAGCGTTTAAGAAATCTGTATCATAGCTGAAGGTACTTTTTATATACAGGGTGTCCCACAAGGAGTAGACAAATATAATGTTGGTGATAGAGGGAGTAATTATGTATGCAGAACACAATTTTTTTTTGACCTAGGTCACTAGAGATATGATTTTTTTTTCTGTTACTTCGTTCACAAAATGTATTATTATATTTTCTGGTTGATACTATTTCTACTTTATTATTATTTAAAATTGTTTAGAAAGCAATTCCTCCCAATAGAAAAATTATTCATGAGTTTTTAATGGCAATAAGAAGTCGAAACATATTCAAATTTTTAATCACAAAATGTGCAATGTGATGTTTGAACGATTCTGGTGTAAAAAATTACATGACCACCTAGTGAAACTGTATTTTAAAAACATCCACAGTTCACACTGATTACAAAAAGGTATAATTATGTAGTATCAAGTAATTTAGGAACATGTTTTTAATTCATAAATCCATATCAGTGAGCATTTTTTCGGTAAGACTCGTTTAAGTAGTCAATAGGCGACGAACTTCGACGTTGGTTATAGAGTCTTTAAAATTTCAATATAACGTTCCTGTTCATTGACGACTAACTTCGAAGTAGGGTGTTATGAAGTTTTTTTATTATACATTGCAATTAAAGTTCCTTCTCTTCGCCGACGAACTTTGACGTTGGTTATGAAGTCATTTACATTGCAAAATAATGATCCAGCTTTAGCATTTTTATACAATTTACTTGTTTGCAGGAAAAACAAAACCGCAGATCGCATTCCCTTTTCTTATTTTAAAACTTTTTTGGACTTATAAAAATGAGCAGTCAATGTACATTACCGAAACATATACGTTTTTCTAAAGCATGTTTAACAAACCATCCCACCGCCACCGCTCTGTTTTGAATCAATGTCGACCACTACAAGCTAGTTACCGTGATCTCCGCTAGTGGCGCTAAATTATTTACTGCCACGGACGCCGCTGCACTGACCGCGAAATGGTTTGGATATTAGCTACGCCTCATTCCCTGCATGACGAGGTTGTGATCCTGGCTCCATGGTTTTCAGAAATGTATCGAAATTTGCTATCTGAAAATGAAAAATCTGTGCAATGCATTTTAATTTTAAATGTTGTGTTTTCATTACATATTTGAGTCAGAATTGAGCAGATGGGGTGGGAGATTTGAATGTTAAAAAAATACCATTAATTGACTGCAGCCGTTTTTATTAGGTTGAACTTCGTAATAAAAATTATTTGCTTTAGCCAAACGCCAAATCAAAATGATTTATATTAGATTTTAATTTGGTAAAAGGGTGATCATTTTATTGTTTTTATGTTTTACAACAATTTTTTTAAAATGTTATTTTATTTTTAATTTAGTCCTGGATAGCATATAAATCAAAACTATTATTATATACTAAATGATTCAAGAATAAATCAATAAAAAAAACAACATTTTAAATAAATGTGGGGATGTAAGTTGGAAAAAAAATTATCTATAGCCATTTTTAAAAAAACACTGATAAACAAACGGTTCGGTCAACAGTTGGTAGAAGTAAAGTTTCCACGAGGCCCAGGGTTGTATTTTGACGACAAGTGAAGACAAGTTAAGAAATAAGTTTTATTACTTTTCTCAGTTTCAAGGCGGCAATTTATATGAATAGGTACTGGTATTACTAACAGCAACCAACAAGGGATGCGGTATTCTGACAACCGCGGTATTCAGATACTGTGGTATTCCTGTTTAAAGATACACGATGCCACTAAACTATTCGACGCGTGGAAAAATACTTTTAAAAAAATTATTCAGTATCCCTGTAACTTTTCCAAGATGTTTGCTGAACGATTTTTTTATCAGATTAACTATATGAAAATGGGACATCATGAATCAGGGCGACCTGTTGGTAAGTCAATGATTTGAGATGTGTTAGTAAGTCGTCATTAACACCGTGAGCTTTGAATGATTGTGTTTTTCTTTTTCAATAACCGAAACCTACTAAATACATTAATTTTACTTAAAGCAATTTTATTTTATTCGGTGTCGTAAAAATCATTATTTACATTTTTTTATACTTATGAGCTATGTGGTTTGTTTGGCCGAACAAAGGTGAATTTTTTTTTTTTTAATTTTTAACTTTGACAACATTGTCATCATGTTATTGGACATTCATTACTATGTTAGCTTGAGGACTTTTCATATAGAGCGAACTATTCGTTATCAACATTAACGGAACCAGTGGTGGAGCAAAGCTTTCCCGTGGGGGGTGTTAGCGAGCTTCGGGAGGTGTTGGTGGGGGTCAATGGGGCGGTCAGGGGGGTCAAAGGGGTGATAGGGGGGTCGAAGGGGGTGTACGCCGAGTGCACGAAATGGCTAAAATCTGCCAGCGAAAATCTCCCAAATAACTTCAACACCCCCGCCGATGTAATATCCGAGGCAAATTAACTTCTGCAGAAGATAAAAGGACAAAGGTCCGAGACAATAAGAAAAGTTCCTTTATCCGCAGAATAGTGAAATTAATTTTATTTCTACATCTCGCACTCCGGGTAAATTACCGCCGTAACTCAAAATTCTGGTCTCGTTGCAGAGAGCTTGGCTTACTAAATATTCTGCTTTTTGTATTTTTTGGTTAAAGAAATCATACAAAAGGGGAAAGTTTTAATAAAAATAGCAAATATACGTAAACCTACCACTGTGATACGCATTGAAACAAACAAATTCCATTAAATAATTCAATCTACTACTTTTTTTTTTTACTACTTTCTACGAATATTTTCTATGAGAGAGGTGGTCTATTGCTTCAAGCCAATTTATTGCCTAAACCCAAAAATTGCCATAGAAATTTAGTCGTAATCATTTTCCCTTGTCTTCACCTACCTTATAATTATTGTACAAAGAGTATTTATACACCAATTTTAAATTTTAATTTCAAATTCTTGTAGTCGAAATGTCCTGTCTAAAATAGTTTTACCAACAGTTGTCTAAATTTAAGTTTTTTTTTGTATATTGTCTATTTAACATCTTACAATTTATAGAGGACTGTTTTCGATGCGATGACATTGTATCAAAAATTTTGTTGGTCGACGTTTTATTTCTAATAAATCTAAGTATCTTACTACCTACTTATAGCCAATCAAAAGTAAGAAAAATCTGGACTTTTAACCTTTAAAATAAAATATATATATATTGCCATAGTTAATATGACACTTGCATAGTTAAACTTGATTGGTTAATGCCTTCAATTAAACATTATGTTCAATATTAACCTGTTTAATTCGTTGCCACCCTTGGCGTGTAGTTTAACTTAATAAGTGCGGAATGTGTCCAACATTTATCCTTTGAAGACGTCTAAGTCCGGCGTTAGTAGCGGTCAGCGGCCGCAATCACAGCAGCCCCTGAATTACGGCCGCCCCGGACTCTAATAAGCACGACCGAGGAGGCTTAACGGCCAACTAAATTGGTGGACACCAAGACAACGCTTTGAAAGTTCGTTGACTGGGGGCTCACTCAATCAAAAATATTATTCTGAATTAAAAAATAAAATGAACGTAATATGTAATCTTCAACGAATAATAACCCCTGATAAATAAGAAAACATTTGTGTTATTGTGATTTTTATTTTATGCTAAAAAAATCATTAGCCATTTAACCAATGGTGGAGTATAAATATTACACATACAAAGATATTTCAATCCGTTTTCATTTTTTTTTATTTATTTTGGAGCTGCATTCAAATAGTGCTAAAATCTGTACCAGATTTATAATTCAATTTTTCTAAATTACACGATTGAATCAGAATAACTTTATATGATGATGGGTAGTAAAAATATTTAAAATGGTGATTAGAAGAAATATTTAGTTCTCTTTTTTTTTCATACACCACATTAATGTATATTTGAAATATCTAGTTTATTATTCGTAATTTTTATTCACAAATACCCAGTTTTGAAAAAAAGTCGCTTGTGTTCTCAAATGCAATAATTGCACCTCTTTTGTACCACGATATTATTCTGATATAATTAAAAACTTGAATAAGTTTTATTATTATTATTATTATTACTATGGATAATTTATTAAGCGCCATTTTTGTGAGAAATCACCTCAAGGGCGCTGTACATTCAATATTCTTAGTTAATTCCATTCCCAATTTATAAATAAAGGATCTGAGACAAAGATTATCTAAGAAATGATACTAAAATCTTTACTTAGGTGAAGTACTGAACCCCAATTCATCTTGCAGCTACAAAGCGCATGGACGGTTGGAATTTCAGCTTCACTCACGTACAAATTAAATTCAAACAATTTCACTAAAAACGCGATACTAATAAAATACTAATTCTACTGATAGCAGATAGAGTCTAGAATCCAGGTCATTTTGCAGCTACAGAGCGCATGGACTACTGGAATGCCAGCTTCCATCTGATATCAGTAATTGGGGTTAATGATTTTACGAATAAGTTTAGTAGTTTTGAAAAATTGGGGCAGGATTACAATACATATTTTATCCTAACTATTTACTATCAATCATCTATAAACGTAGGCAGCTTCCCAGTCAACGTATTCGACTAGGAGCACAGATCAGAACAGAGGCGGTATACCGAAAACACACGCGGTACCCTATAACCGTTCCATATAGCACTGTCTTACTCCGAACTCTTCCCCCACACCAAGAATTAAACGCAAACCGTGTTTACTCCGGCAACTACAAGCTACTAGGGCACCAGGGAGCGGGGAGGCAGTTAGGACAGAATGAGCCCGACAGAGAAGTTAGTTAATTCAATTAAAGCGTTGCGGGTACCAGGAGCGCAGCCGTATGAAGGGGTACAAGGCAATCTGGTAACTTAATAGGCCGGGGTGTTAATCACCGCGGTGGACCGCAAGGATTTACAAGGATCTGCAAACAACCGTGAAGGTACCCGCCGCTAGTACGTGCTAACGGTCGGTTGTCTACAGATATAATTGATACGCTACCCTCTCCAGCTCATGTACTCCTGGTAGATTTGCAATATAAATTGAGATAGTCTTAGACTTGATTTATTTACTCGGTTTAGTTTGCAGATCGTACAGATATCATTCATTGTTAATTCAAAAATCTGGAAACCGCTTCTGTTATGGTAACGTGCATTTTGAAATACCTATAATCTTTATTGTTTTTAATAACATATTTTTTGATGACGAGGCCAGAGGGATCTTGTGATGTCCATATGCTCCACATTGGAGCAAACGTGGCGAAAGAAAAAGAAAATCTGGACCAAAGAACTTAATGTTTATTAATATATCAAAACGTAATTTATTTCAAACATGGTCGGTAAGTAAATAAACCAGTATATTTGAAATCTGTTTTTCAGGAGACTCGTTTGCGTCATTTTTAGTCACAGATTGCTGTAGTAGTCATTTCTCATAAAAATAAACCCGCTGAAAAAGTATGATACAGAAATGTAAATAAATAAATAAATACTACCATAAATCCTACTTTGTACATAATATTTACATTTCACTAAGTGTACGATAAAGTATATAATATAAAAAAACGGAAGCTTTTGTTTTTGTACAAGTGGTAATAAATTAAAGTATGGCATAGAAAAGCGTATTTGTGAGAAAATTTACTAAAACAATTTGTCATCTCCTTTTTGAAACACCAACAATAAAAAACATTGCATATTTCTTTGAATTTTTAAAAAAAATTAATGAATTAAAAAATTTCCTTTTATGTAAGGAATAAATCTTATCTAAAGATGAAAAAAAAATACATCTTAATATAAAACAGACATCATATCGTTATTATAGCAATAATGAACACAGCCCCCCTCTACATTATTCGAATAAATAACCCAACAATAGGAACTTTTTATTACCGCAGCTTTCATACAACAGTCTCGTTTCTTTAATATTATCCCCTATTGTTCCGTGGTATATAAAACACATAAACAATGGAAATAGGCTTTTGTTCTACAACTGTAAAAGACAAATAAAGTAACATAATGTTCTAAGTAATGCCACTTGCGAATTTTATGCAATAATAAGTCTCGCCGCCTGTGTACGAGGTTCCGACCGAGAACCAAGACTTAAACAATGGCGGATTTTTGGCTTCGTATTGGCTACATCAGAAGACCGAAATGGGATACTCTCGTATGTTACATAACCACTTTGTAATAAACAAGATAATATTATAAGATTTGAACGCTGAGCTGTCCAATGTTGCTCGTGTAATGTTTTCTCGTTAAAACGCTTGGAAATAAAAAATAATATGTAAATTTTTATATAAAAAAAGAATCGTTTTTGGCATGAGTTTTTAAGAATACATGTTTTCTAATAATGATTGATGATATTTTCCTAAAGCTCGTATTTGAATATCAACATAATCACTTATTTGAGCATTTAAGCATTGATTTTATTCCGTTTTAGAAAGAGGATTTTTGAAGAATAAATTTAAGCCGCCTTAACGACTCATAATTTACCATCTATTATTTTACTTCTTTTCTGATCTCGGGTGAGATATTTTTTTATAAAACAATAAATCGAAGTTTTCATACTTAGAACGTATGTCCTGACAATTTTATTTTTAATTTAAAATATTTGCGTTTATTAATTGTTTGATTTGATTCGATTATCGCATAACAATCCAGACAGATAACCCTTTGACGTCAGTAAAAATCGTATTATTTGATCTAAATTCAAAGTTTTGTGCGTCAATCGTTTAATCTTAAAATCTTTAAAAACAACAATACTTTTGTAACACTATTACAAATAAACATAATTTTCAATATTTTTACACAAAAATAGTTACTTGGATACTAACCCAGTACTTTAATAGAAAAAAATACCGAAATGAAAACTTAATGAAAGCTAATGAAAGCTATTGAAAGTATTTGAGATCTTATGATGTACTGAAATATTTTATTTTTGACCTGCTTTCAAATAGTAGGAAAAAAATGGAGTGGGATTCGAATATAGAGACTCTAACCCGGAGTCCATGAATTATAGTTTTACTTTACAACGAATGTATCTATCTGCTATAAATAATTTTAAACAATACCTATTTATATGAAAATTCAATAAAAACTACCAAAGTACAGTGAATATTAATATCAATGATAAACATTTACAAAAACTAAATACTTAATTTTACTTTGCAACTAATAAAATATGTATTTGCTTAAAAACCTTATTTTTTCTAGATTTACCTCATTTCTTCTTAAAAACTACTTATAATGTTTTTATAATTGCATAAATAACTATAATAACAGATACCTACTTAAAGTTTACTAGGTACACATACATTTTTCTACACATTCAAAATATTATCATATAATAATGTCATCTCTGAGGCCATACAAATATGTTCCTAGTATGAAATTGCATAATATCTGTTTTTGGATATGCACATAATTTTGATTAATGTTAAATTTTACGTCAAATAGCAAATTTGTCGCATTAACAGTTTAGTTGAGAAAAAAACATCAATCAAATTAGGCAAGTCTATGAAACACATACGAGGACTAGTAATAGAAGTTGTCGCTAGATTTACGACTTAGGTCTACCTTTAGAAGAAGTACTACGACTTACGACGAACAAATAACACAATAACCCGGCTGTGAAGACGTCATATATGTCGGCCAAATAATGGCGACACAATACAAAAAATGACAATAACCACATAATATTAATGGCAATACTTACAACACGTGGTGTCCGGTGTCAGAAAGGGACGATAAATGAGGGAAGTTGCCCCTATTATAAATTATACCGCCGCGTTGCGCTTTTGGCCGCCAAACACGATAAAAAAATTACATCGTGGCATTACGTACTCTCTGTCTACCTCTTCGGCAAATAGCGTGATGTTTATTAAGTTACTTAGTTAATTAATATTATTGTCATCAAGATTGGTCAACTACCAAAGGATATTGTAGGCACAAATTTGTATTAGGCGTTTTCTTGATAAAAAATATTTATTTATTTATTAGCACATATACACCTGATGGCATTTACATTGCATCGAAAGTAGATTTATTAAGTTACATTACAGTTAATAAATTTGACACGCAGGACAAGACAATGAAACAAGAACTTTACGAAAACATAAAATTGGATTCAAAAATGAATTATTTTTTTAAAAAATAAATTGGTAAGTAAGATAAAGAACATTGAATTATATGCATCGGGTCCGACAAGCAAGCAAGCAATGCACCCCTAAAACATGACAACGACATGCTGAAAAAATATTTTAAGTTCCTAACTCTACACGTTACAGCGCGAAATTTTCTCAGATATTTTAAAACGATTAAAGGATCTACTTTTATAACATTTTCCTGCTGAATACTTATCCCGCGATATAATAATCCAAGATACACCCGCTGAACCTGTTTCAGCCATCCGTCCAGGAAAAATGGCCGCCTCACGAAAATAATCTATCATCATTTCACTGCGGCCATCAATCATATCCTGACAGTCGTTACATTAATTTCGCGTGTTAAATTGTTTCAGTGTCCTGACGAAGAGACCCTAACGTTAAAAGGACGTTCTGATTTCAGAGTGATGGATCCAGAAAATGCGTGTTTGGAGATAAATTTTAAAGTAAAAAAATCAATACTCGTGTTGCTATAAATATATGTATGTACTGTATGTAGATACATTGTTACACGTTAGTTTTTTTTTATTCAAATTTATTTAACGGATGGTGGCCCAGTGGAAGCGTCCCAGTCTTTGAGTCTAAAGATCCCCGGTTCGAATCCCTACTTTGTCATGATTCAATTCCTATTCTCAAGGATAAGCCTCGTAGATTTTATTGAAAACAATATTTTTATAAATTGAAATATCATAATATCGCAAAGATTTATTTTTTATTTTATTTTTAAAAAAACTTTTGAATGTAACT